>JAOUQV010000034.1:9959716-9985577 GCA_028565295.1 Aspidoras spilotus | reverse complement strand
GACCAAGACAGCAAGTCTTTGTGATGTATCAAGAGCCACTTTGGGGTGTTTTGGAAGAGCAAGTCAGGAAACGTTTCTTCCACCAGCATCACGTAGTGACCTGGTCACTATCCTGCAAGAAGAATGGCTTAAAATCCCTCTGACCACTTGTATGTGTCATTCCCAAGACGAATTGACGCTGTATTAGCCGCAAAAGGAGGCCATACACCATATTAATAAATTATTGTGGTCTAAAACCAGGTGTTTCAGTTTCATTGTCTAACCCCTGTGTGTGTGTATGGGTGTCTTAATGTCATCTTTATAATGACATTTTTATACTTCCATCCTATTATAGTGCTGTTGCTTTCTTTTCTATTAGAATCATTTGTGTCACTTTTGAGGGAAACTAATAACATTTGTAAAGAGGAAGTCACTCATTGACTTGCATTATTTAAGAAATGCTTTCAACAACTTGTGTTGCTGTTAGCTAGTTCACAGGTGTTAAAAAGGGTGTGCATGAGTATGTATGTGTTATTAACCTGTACTCTGAGGTTGCCCTCATTAGCAGCACCGTAAGCTGGTTTGTGTCAAAGCAGTGTGTGTGTTGTAGTGTGTTGCGCCTGCGTGGGCTCTGGTTCTCAGTCGATTACACACTTAATCAAATCGCCTGCTTGTTTATACACTCTGTACTCCCGTGGCAAAAAAGGAAAGAAAATCCCCCCTGTTCATTGAGGCTGTGTTCTTGGAGACTTGACCTCTTATTCACCACCTTCCTGTCTCACACTGCTCACTGGAAACACTCTGTCTGTGTTTGTGTATGCTGTATGTTTAGACTATTTTCATGCTTTTAAGCAGTGAATAATTCATCGGCATTCCCTTGCTTGGTGAAGTGCATGGTAATCACTTTAGGTGGCAGGGGAGCTGTCTTGTGTTTTCTGCTTTCAGAGTCTTATTGGAGTTTGTGTTTTTTTTTAAATCACTGGCAGATAATTTATAGATACTGCATTACACTGCTTCACTCACTGTGAGTCTGTAGATGTTTGATGAGACTGCTGTGCGCACTTGGTTCTGTGCTTCTCAGAAGTCCTATTGCCTTTGTTTGTTATCTATTAGAATAACGATTCTGTGAATATAATGGTTGCACAATGGCCACACTACTACTAATGTATGTACAATGCCACTAACTAGTCCTCTGAGAGCACATATTGATTTTAGCAATAATGTTTATTTCATCCCTCTAAACAGAGAGCAAAAAACATGAACTAGAGTCAGTTCTTTAAATCCCCTTGCTTCAAGAGCCACCTGCTGCAGGAACTACATAGAGAAGTGGCATTTGAGTAGTTTAAAAAACAATCTGTTTTCCTGTCTGAAGTGCCGAGATCATCAGAAAACTTGGTGTAATTGAACCCGACTCATTGTCTTTTGCCGGAGTTGCAGCCAATGCTGCAGTGTGTTTATGCTATGCCACGGTCTGACTGCCACAGGAACAGATATGACATCATTTTAGCAGAGCTGTGGGCTGCACGGGAGGCATGGAGAGGGAACAATTGACCAGGGTCGACTCAGGAAAGACTGACTGACCTGATTGCTCAGCTGGACGAACAAATGGGAAGGAAGGCTGTGGATAAGGGGAGGTGAGTGATGGTAGATAATGCCTCCTCCCCTTAGGTGACATGCATCCTAGGATGCCATCATGTTTGGCGTGGCTGCTACTGCTCTGCCTCCTGCCTGTGTGTTCTGGCTGAAGCAGATTTGTACATGAAAAATGATCTGCCTTCACTGTTGCTGTATAAGCTTCCAGATATGGACTTATGGACGTTTATACACAGAATCGGGGGCAGCAGGGGCATGAAACACTTACTGCTTACTAAGATGCGTGTAATGTCTTGTTCTGTGTAATGAAATTTGCCAGCTGCATATCAGCCGAGCATAATTTGTGATCTATTTGTTGTGATATGGTTTATGCTAGTCTACCAGTTTGGTAATACACATTAGGCATGCTAGGTTAATTTAAATTCCGGACATAGTTTTTGATTATTAAGGCTACAGCTGCTGCCTAGAAAGCCCTTGTGAATGTGATGGGCCTATTTTCCACTACATATACATAGACTCATTGACAGCTGTAAAGGGCACCATAGCATCTGACCTCCCACATGCTTACTTCTATAGAGAGAAAAATGGAGTATGATACAATAGTGCTAATTATGGAAAGAGTTATGTAGAGACAGTGGATAAGTGAGGCTGTTGGTTAAAATAAACATTCTGAATAATAAAATGTTAATATATAAAGCGAAAAAAATAAAAACAATTAGCATAATATCATATTTTTTTATTGCATACCGTAAATATGTGTGTGTGTGTTTGTGTGTGTGTGTGCGCACCAGGTTCTCTTATTGCTTTCTTTTCACTTTTATAGATTTGTTTTTGGTGCTTATAGCGAATACCCATGAGGCAGGGGCTCCATTTCAGTGACAGGCATTCATCTGTTAGTGTCCCTCTGGTCCAGTGAAGCACGTCTTGCTGCAGCTCCCAGTAGCCTACACAAAATGGGCGTCAGGCTCATGAGATTTCACCTCCTCTTATCCTGAAGAACTCGCGTGGGAGCTTAATTACTCTAGCGGCCTCAGACTGACGCTTCGTCTCTCACTTTTTCTCTCATTACTACAAGCTTGTACTTGGTTGTTGCATCTCTTTTCTCTGCCTCAGGGTATAGGTGAAGTGGAAAGCATGGTCTAGATCAATCAGAAAGGATGTTGGGATGATGCTACCCTAAAGGATTACTGCCCCCCCAGTAAGGATTATGCACCAGTTCAGAGGGATCCCTATGGTTAGCGTGGCCTTTCTTGTCTGCCGTAATGAACTTAATTACTATGAGTCTAGTCCATCCATGCAGCCTCGATGATGTGGAACGTCTGAGCTGCTATTTGTCTCCATACCACGTGCTTTAAGCCTCTGATGTGCTGCCACCAGGGTAAGCTGCCCGCTACTTAAAAGGCTTGATTTGGCACCATAGTACAAGCTATGAAATGCAGTGCTGCTTGGGTAAGGTCACGATTGCGCATATAATGATAATTTAACAACAGCTTTAAACGAGTTTTGGCCTAAACTATCTGCTCTTGTTATTTTGCATTGCAAACAAAAGCGTCTGTGCAATTTCTCATAACTGTGGGCGATTTTGTCATAAAAAGGACATCTGTGCTTATAGATGACATTAAAAGAGGCATTTTCTATATGATCTACTGTAGTATTAGCAACCGCCCCCTCAATAGCTTTTCAGTATGATCTCTCTCACTTTCCCTCTATATGTTTGTCTATTGCTTTTTGTGAGTAGGAGACAGATTACCAGGGCTATTCCTGCACTTACCAGCCTCCTCTGGGTGGTTGGCGTCTGCGTGAAGGGTAATTTCTGCAGACATTGTGCAGGTTTCTCAAATCATTAGCAGCCCTTTGACTGCGCGTTTGTTCCCTAGCGCACTCAGCCGGTGAGCTGACACGTTGCACTATGCCATTGCACATGGCATACACCAAAACAGGACGTCGTGTATCCTTATATAACTATGTGCCCGAGAACACGTTCTCTGTGACACTTTCCTGTGTGTGCCTCCTCTGCCATCTTCATCCTCTTAAATCTGTTCATCTTTTAACAAAGCTTCAGACAGCTTATTATTGAGGTGTGAAAAGAGAGGAGCTTGTGCCGTCCTGCTCGGCTGATATTAATGGCCACTGCTAGAGCAGTTGAGCCATTGAATGATTCTTGTACATGTTTGCATGTGTTTACAACTCTGTGTACCAAACTACACACTGCTACTAAAGACGAGTGCCTCTGCGCTTTCACCGTCCTTGTTCGTGTTGATTTGGTTGTGCTGTTGGTGTGAGGAGCAGCCAAAAAAGTCTTTGTCTTTCTGAAAGAGGGTTTCTTTTTGGCAGTTGTCAGCTGTGGCCTCAATGGAATGGCAACACATGAGTTTAAGTTTCAGCTTGCGCCAGGACTCTGTGCCTTGGGCCCCTGGCAGGGTTCAGGGGTCATGCTTGTGAGGTGGGTGGAAAGAAGGAGGGTTGCTCTCAGGGCCCAGCCTCCCACGATATGTCAATCAGCAAATCTTTTTGTCTTCATTCCTTATCGCCAAAGACCTCATGTCGATAACCAAGGACATCCTTCCAGGAGTGGTGTCTGTGTAGTAAGGAACTGGCAGAGGCCATCATCAATAGATGTTCTTTTTATGGTTGATACATGCACTAAATGTATATCGGCTGATTTTTTTTCTCTGCTCTTGGTCTCCTTTAGTAGTTTCTCTCTCTTTTGATACTCCTGGGAGTCCCCCAGTGCACTGGGTGGATGGCTTTGTGTGTGTGTGTCTATGTGTTCAAGCACATGTGCGAGTACTTCCATATGTCTAGACAGGAGCAGAACCCCAGGGGCCCCACACATTTAAACTCAGGATATTAAATGACCTAATGGCCATGTTATTTGTGTATGATTCATATGAGAATCTTGTGTAGAGAATTAAATCATAATGAAGAGGGTATGAATTTGGATCGAAGGTGGACGAAAGCATCGGAAATCGGGAGCATGCAGGATCGTGTCTGACTAATTAATAGTTAAAGCCGCTGCCTACAAGTTCATGTAAAGCTATGGTCTGTGACCTGATCCCAGAGTCTCTACTATTGCTCAGACCTGCACTCGGACTCAGAGCAGCATGTAACATCGTCAACACCACAACATACTCTATGTAGACACACCGCTCTGTTTATAGTATAAAATAAACTTGATGTAAACGAGGAAAATGACAAGGATAAATAATGGAAAACACACACTGTATTATCCATGGTTGTTTTGACACAGGACAAAATGATCTGGAATGCATCCACATTAAGGAAACTATTCTAGTATGCGGATGGATTAAAAAACAGCAGGTCTAACCTGTTTTAGCTCATTTCTAAGAACAGCAATACACCAGACTCATGAGTTCATTTAACTCACAGCTCTGCCCCCTCTGTTATTTTTATTGGCTTCCACTTTTTACATTTTCCACTTGTTTTTTGGACAGATCAGAAAAAAGTACAAGAGTGTGTTTGCAAGGACGCAGTTCTAACTCCGCTGTAGGACCCATGATTTATATTTAATATATAATTGATAAACATTTCAACTACTAAGCCACTGAGATCTGTTGTCTTACGTTGTCACAAGGTTACAACAAGGTCAAGATTAACTTGATTAGACATAAACATCCTATACAGATCGCCAGTCTATCACAATCAGACATTGTACAAAGAGCTAAATAAAAAAAAACTGAAGTAAATTGAACTTATAGATAATCACATTCACACACACACATACACTCCCACCTTGGAGCAAGTTAACATCAACTGGCCTGACTCTTCATTTGGCACATGGGAAGAAATCATGAGGAATGTAACATGCATGGGAAACGAATGCAAACTGGCACAGAAAGGAATGGATCACACAGTCTTACCCATGCATCACTGTGCCACCCTCAGTTATATAATTCTATTAAAATTGCAGTTGGTATAAATTGGTTACATGAAAAATCCAAACGATTAGCTCGAATGATTGCTTCGATCAGTCCTGATATAATGTATGTTCAATTCTCCTCATTCATTTTTACAGTCTTCTGCAATAAAATAGAAGAGAAATTAATAACCATGGTATAATATTTTGTCTAGTTTATTGTTAAGTGTGTTCAGAGTCATTATGAAGAGCTCGGATTGAATTTAGAGCTGCTTAGTGCCTCTCATGAGTGTAAATGTATTTGCGTTACAGTTAGATTGCTTTTCTAACCTGCCATCGAACATGTCACCTACTAGTTTGACCATGCAAGTAGATTTGTTCCCATTAAACTAACTTTGGACCATTTTCACCACTTATGTAAAATGTCTGCATCAGCTAAATTCTTCATTTAGTCATAGACAGTATATTTAGTGATTATTTAGCTCTTTAAGCAGACTTTCAACCCATTCATCCATCCATTATCTTACTCGTTATTCACACTGGTACTCACCCGGCAACTCTGGGCGCAAGGGCAGTAACAACTCTAGACAGGGTGCCACTCCATCGTAGCGCACACACAGTCACAGGCTTTTAACATTATAGTAGAATAAGTAAAAGGCAGCCAAGTTGTGCTTTGCAAAAAACGATCCAATCCAAATTAATTTTACATTTTTTTACTTTGACGAAATGTGTATAGATTTATAAAGAAGTTCAAGAAATGTCTCACAAGTGTCAGTTATGAAGAAGCAGACAGACGTAGTCTAAATCCATCGAGTGTGCATGTGAATTTATTCTGTTGGATAGATGAGTGACGGTGGATTATGTGCCAAATCATTTGCAAATGATGATGAGGCTTCATATCTGATGAAGCGGTGACGACAGCGATGCATTTGTGGCTTGCAGCTCAGCCTGAAACATCTTTGATGCGGGGATCTCGATGCTTGAGAACAAATGGACAAAGTGTATTAAAACGCAGTGCGTATGATTATTTAAACACTGTCAATTTTATTATTTGATCACTCAGTGTTTTTGCTCTCAACACTGGTTACTGTTACACTGCGCTGGAATGAGATGTTGCACTTGCTGAGGATTCAGAAGCCCTAAATCTGCAGCTAATCAGAAGTGCATAAAGACAACAGTAATACCTGCATGCGACTATCATAGCATCAGTGTGCTGACACAAGCTAAAGCTCACACATAGGACATAGCGTACAGTGCTGTCCTTCTCACTTACTTTAGAACTGTTCTACCCCCTTGTATTTTTCAGCTTAGTTTTATTCTTAGTAGCAGGCATGAACTTTCTGAGCGGCGTAATTGATTCTTGAGATGCAGCTGATGTTCTGTACAGCAAATTATGATTATCTGATCAAAGGCAGCATACCGTGCGAGCCCCGGCAGAGACCAGACCGCAGAGACCTTCTTTCCGCATGCTGCAACAATTACCTTCTGGATGAGGCTGTCTGTTTGTGTACAATTCTGATTATTGTTGGTGTTTGTGGCCATGGAGTCAAAGACAAAGATGGGGAGACGGCTCTAGAGGTGAGTGGCGGGAACACACAACGATGTTGGAGATCTCTCTGTTTTTGACTGGTTGATCTGCACTACTCTGACATGTAGGTATAGACTATAGAGCTTGCATCCTTTGATCAGTGACCTGTCCATTCATAAGCACAGGCATTTACTCTTTGAAATGAACCGTAGCTGTCACGTCAACCATTTGGTATACGTCTGCGTGCTTGAAAAAAATCTGCTTCAATATTGTGTTTCAATGGTCATAATTATTCCTGTGTGTGCATGGTGTGCACATGTATCTTTCGATATTGTATATATGAGTGAATGTATGTGTGTGTGTGTGTGTGAGAGAGAGATAATGAGGTTACAGGCTCACTTAAACAGACTTGAGTGGTGGGGGAGACGCAATCAGAAAAGAATGATTACCAGACAGGCCACATGCTCAGCACAGATATGCAGCTTTAGCGCTATTCCTCTGCTGCATAGTGTCAAGCATATTGATCAGCTTCTTGTAATAGAAAGAAGGGCAGTGTGCAAAATCAATGCTTGCCCCCACCCTTGTCTCATTCCCTTTCTTTCTCTTCCTGCCTCGGGTATGACCTGCTACCATTATCCTCAGCCAGTATGAAACACCTCCGGCTTTAGCTGCTCTCCTTCTCTAACACCATGCTGACTTGTGTTGCCACAATAACGCAATATCCTTGTGCTCCGTGCTAAATTGTTTGCTTTGTAACATGTCTACACACTTGAAAGCGCAGAAATAGCACCATTTAATTCTTTCAGACTGCCCTTATCTGGCCCAGATCCTGGTCTAGCCTGGCACAGATATGCCAACCAAACACAATGCTCGTGCAACATCTAGCACCCTCATTCAGCAAAGACACATCTTCTGCTAATCATTAGCCATTGTGTGCTAGTAAAAGAAATATCCTTTAGCTTGTATTAACAATACCCTTTTCTGCTGATCTGTCCAGAGCACTGTCTCGGTGTCCCCCTCATTTTCTTAGGCCTGTGAAAAAAATAATAAAGTTTAATCGATGAGCTACAAACACCAATTAATTCAGCTAAATGGACCTGCATGTCATGTAGTTTTGAATAGAGACTGTCAATACTTATTAAGAAAATGTATTGATCTGATGCGGAAAGAGCGACGCATAATGTTCATTATACCAGATGGAAACAATCAGCAGGTCTTAAATAATCAAGAAGTTTGAACAGAATATAAAGCATAGCAGATAGACATTGTTTCATGAAATAAACACCCACTAGTAATAAAAATGTCTTGTGTTTTCTGGCAATGTAACTTGAAGTCAAATCAGCCTTGAAACTTGAATCAATTTCAAATTGAATTCAGAATGTCATTAGCATGCGTCTTCTGTGGTCGCACATTTAGAATGGACTGATAATTAGTTGAAAGCCTGGTGTTTTTGATACATATTTACAGCAGTTATTGTCTTATAATGTAAACTCTGCAGTGGTTTAATTTTATGAGGAAGCAATTTATCGGAGTTTGTTACACCAAAAGAGGCTTGTTGCAGTTCTAGCTGTGTATAAGTGAATAAAAAGTTTCATCTAGTCTTAATTACATGACACAGATTCATTGCTACATAATGACACCACATGGCTTGTATAATGATCCCTGTTCTGCTTGCTGTCATACATGGCTCATTGCACATGCTTCATAGCCAACTGCATTTGCCTTTGTTTCATTTATGTAAACCAAGTGGCATGGGCTACAGTGTGACCTTATGGCAGTGAAGAACCCCATGACACCAGCCAGAGCAATTTAATGACTGAGTGCTGGGCCAGACTTGGCCGAGTTCGGCCCTGCAGATTTTGGCTTAAAAGCAGGATTCTGCAGCCTCACAGGCTATCTATACAGCAGGATCAGAGGGTAGGATGAAAAGGGGCGTTTTGCTCCTTTGCACTCTCCCTGTCTCTGTGTCGCTTTTAACACACAGACACATGGGGTGTGTGTGTGTCAGTGTCGAGTGGGCCCTCTGTGAGCAGATGCCCGACCTGGAGCAGGCTGGTCTTGGCTGGTCTAGGCAGTGTTAGTTGGGGATGATGAATGGCGCTCACCTGGTGGTCTCTGTGAGGGCTGGCAGCATTCGCTGTGGGGGTCTCCCACCAGCCCAACCCAGGCAGCGTGCGGCATTAATCAAACCTCTCCACCTGCCTCACTCTAGTTCTCTCTCTCTTCCTCTCTCTCTTACTCTCTCTCTCTCTCTCTCTCTCTCGATTTTTCCTCTTTACATATTCCAGAGCAGGTCTGTCACTTGGAACAATGGGCCTTTTAGCAGGGTGCTTCTACCCGAGGACAGACAAGGCCAGTATGGCTGAAGCTTTCAAACACAGTGGCCATTTTAGAGCTAAAGCTGCAAATGTCAGCACACTTGTGTTTAATGCTTTTACAGAGGGAGAGATGAATCTTTTTCTCCTCTAATGAGCCAGAGGCCAAAGTGGACTTTAATGCATTTAATATGGTAGGCCTTCGCCCTGCACTGCTGTTTTAACTGCTTTTGGTTGTCCAACACTAGAGTTAGTGACACCTTCTGCTAAGGTCAGTGAACACATAATTGGGCACTTAGTGGAGCCTGGCCCTCCGTGAGGGCTCCTGTGTTTAAGCATTGTTACTAAACTCTTTTGGAATATGGATACTTTATTAGGTACACCTTGCTAGTAAAAGTTTGGACCCACAGTTGCCTTTGTTACGGCCCTTTAATCGTACTTTCAACAGAGATGGAATTCTGCATTCCTTGGTTGTAACGAGTAAAGTCTCTGAGTTGCGGCCTTGTAATTGGCTTATTAGATATTTGTGATCAGAATTTATCATGTTATTTTCTAAACATTTATAAATTAAATAATGAATAATTATGAACCCTATTTTTTCAAGCGCAATACACTACATAACTCACTTGATCATAAAGAAGCAGAGGATTATTGTGGAACAACACATCATTTTAAATGGTTCTGTACTTCATATGAAATTGACTACCGAGCCATTGTGATCTTTTTTGGATTGGATGAACCCCAGCGTCTCATTAAATATAGATGCTGTGTATTGACCTGAGCTAGCCAATTAGCCGCTACTGATTTCGATTACTAATAATTGCTTTCTCTTTGCAATATCACTTGAGTCTTACTAGCGTTTCCTCAGTGTAAGTCATTTTACTTTTATCACACTGTAAATGAATAGGGGGACTACTCTACCACATTTGCCCTGTTTTGTCAACTATTGTGATAAACCTCATGTATGGGCAGTAACCATCCCATCTGTATCGAATGATCATAAATACATTCACATGCTTTGTGTAATTTGAAGTTTAATTTCAAAATATGTGGCACTGAGGAGTTTGGATTTATTTATTAGCATAATGAATCACTGTAATTAAGTACAATGTAGTAATCTGTTTTAGTCTTTCATTTGTGTTTAAATCATACCAGTGATACGTGAGAAACTATCAGAGCTGGACCATGTGTAACTCAATGACTTCAGGCAAGAGAAGATCTAAGAAGTGGCTTAATACTTTTTACAGATAAACAACTGCTGTAAACTCATAACCTCGGCTCTGTTTCGTGACAGAAACCTATTAGTTGAGGAATTGCGGATTTCTTTCATTAGAGTGAAAGGGGATCTTTTGCATGTAGCGTTTATTTGTGTGGTGTGTTGTGTGCGTGTGTCAGAGAAAAAAGTCATACACACACACATGTGTGCGTCCAATGGTGAGTACATGTGTTTACTGGGCAATAAGTGGAAAACAAAAATTGGATACAGTGTTCCACTGTCTGTAGATTTGTTGAAATGCTTGGATTTCATTTGGGCTTGGAAAGCTGGCTTTCCTTTCAGGAAGTGTTCTTCCTCTCCCCTCTGTATAAACAGTGGAAAAATGACTTGAAGAAAATGTCCCAGACTCACTGTTTCCACTGTAAACATGCACTAAGCTCTTTCCACCAAGGCGCCATTCAGGGAAAAGGCCAAACCAGGCAAAAAAAAAAACGTTGTTTGGACATTATATCAGTAACACTAACAGGTACCTGAGAGTGAAGTTGTCTAACTACTGCGCAGTACTTCTCTGTGTCCTCAGCTTGAACTGTTAGTTGTGACTCTCAGTGTAAGAAAGTAGAGATTAAAAGGGCTGCTTCGGAGTTTGACATGTTTTTGTCATTCTTCAGCTTATCACAGTTTCCACATCAGTAATGAAGTAAGCATGAGTACATTTGATGTGATTGTTGCATGCTGACAAAACTCATTTAAAACTGTTACGAGTCTAAATAATAAAAGTAAACCATTAGATTGCATCTCTTTCATTTTCCTGGGAAGCACTGTGGCACAGTGGTAGTTCTGTTGCCTCACAGCAAGAAGGACCTGGGTTTGATCCCCAGGTGGGGCGACTTGGGAAATTTCTATTTGGAATTTGCATGTTCTCCCTTTTTCCTGGTGCTCCAGCTTGCTCTCGCATTCCAAAGACAGGCATGCATGGTAAATTAGTGTCTCTAAAGTGATCATTAGTGTGTGACTGTGTGTGCCCTATGATAGATTGATGCCCTGTCTTGCCTTTTTCCCTGTCTTGCCGGATAGGCACCGACTGGCCCGCGACCCAATGTGGATTAAACAGAAAAATGAATTAATGTTTCCTTATTTTCAGAGGAACAAAAAGTTTAGTGTAAAAATGAGGATAATACAGTTATATAAGGCAAAAGAAACTTGATTCATCCCAGGGGGAATCAGTATTGCAATGTGTATGCCCTATTTTTATACTACAGAAGATGTGGCATTAAAAAAAGTAATTGTCCCTCTGAACACACACAAAAAATCCCTATGACTTTATAGATAAAGGGCTTTTTGCTAATCAAATCAAAGTTTAAAAATATATATTTTTCATATAAGTTTTCTGTGCTCTTAAAGCATTTATTTATTATTTATTTTGTCAGTTACCTGCAAAGCTTAACCATAGCAAAGCTAAACCTGTAGTTGTGACTGTAAGAACCATTTTTATTGCATTGTATCAGCCATGAACGAGGTGCTAAGATGGACACTCTGTATCTCCGCCAAGCCAAAAAAAAACTAATCTAAATGGAAAACACATTGTCTTCATTATTTTGCAAGTGCTGAAAGAGCCCCGTTGCTATAGTAACAGCCGAGTCGAGGCCGAGGGCTGCTCTGGGGCCAGTGAATGGAGTACAGTGGATGAGCAGAAGAGCCAGATGGCAGAAAAGGCTAGTTAGACAGACTGAAAGTGCCGCTTGCTTGCATCAGTAATTTCAAAGGTGACATATTTAACATAGACTCACAGGAGCTCTGCTTTATCTATAGGCCAGCTGCATGTCAAATGGTAGGTGTGTGTGTGTGTGAAGCCCAGAGAAAGAGCTTTTCTTACACTTTGTAGATGTAGGAGTAAATTTGATTAAAAGCAGAATGGAGGATGTGGATGAAATTGCTCGCATCCATAAAGCTGTGGACACCAGACAGATCTGCAGCTTTCCTCCGAAAGACCAATAATGAATGACATGAAAGGTGTTGTTTTTGCAAGATGCTTCTGAAAAAAACACAAAATCCCATCAGATCATTCACATTTGAGCTCATTGCTAGAAGACATAAAGCATATTATTTTCACTCCATCACTTCATCAGTGAGCCTAGTGGTTTATTTAAAGCAGCGGAAGTGTTTGCCATTAAGCTTGTTGCTGCTCTCACATTTTGATTTGCTCAGGTAATAAATGCTCAAATTATTGTTGCTGTTTAAACAGCAGTCATACTCATGGCATATGAGCTTTGATTGATTTGTGAAAATAGTGTAAAAGCCAGAGCTGCTAGAGTCTCTGTGTAAATGATGTTTTACTGTAGCTAATGAGGCAAGCTCTGAGAGGCAGCCAGGGTGTCAAGGACATGGCTGTGCACAGGAGAAGGAGGACAGTAACATGGCCTCTAATGGCTGCTCTGCCCTTCGTCATGGTGATTCATGTCACGGCATAATTGGTTTACCTGCCTGCGTCTGTTGTGAGGCTGTCCACGTGGCTAAAAACAAATTACCCACCACTGACCTTTCAGCTACACCATCCTGGCCGAGGAGAGGAAAGGAGAAGAGAACTGAATAGAGACTTATGTACACAAGTATTATGGTGGTGCCATTTCTTGGCTTGGATTTGACTCTCTTATTTGGAAAGCTTTGTTTGAGAGAGAACCGCCTTTGGCTGTTTTTGTTTGTGCTCAGTTCATAATGTGTGTTGAAGCAATATAGTGTCTCTCTGAGAGCCACACGTCTCCAGCTCTGTTTGGTCCGCTGGGTCTTGAGCAACACTGTCTGCACCACGCAGCATAGCTTTGCACCACGTATCTGTCAAGAGCAGCGAGTGTGTTGTTTTGGGGGCAGTAGTTTCCCACTTCCTACATGAATGATAAGATATCAATTTTAGTGACATCGTAGATGGGCTCCAATTTAAATCTTAATCCGCAGGGTCTGAGTGGCAGTCGGCGGGATTGATTCCTTGTTCCTTGCATAAGCTGATTCTCTCTGTGACATTTTGCCACCATCCCCCATCCTTCTCACACATATCTTCTGCTCCACTATGGTGCTGTTGATGAATGGAGGTCCTCACCCTGAATGGTCAAGTCATGGAGCTGGTTCTTTAATGGTAATAATCCAGAATCAATGATGCATTTGAATTCAAGGAGTAGACTTCAATGCATGTTACATTAACACATGCTAGTTACGTTACTACGGTCTTGTGATGCGGCACCCACATGACAGAATTGAAGGAAATCTAATGGCTGGATTTTGGAGGGAGTCAGAAGACATAAAAGACAGAGAATATCCTGGATAGAAACGTGGACTGAATTATTAGGTGCCAGACTGCTACAAGCAACCGGAGACAGAGGGAGTAAGAGAAAGCTGATTCATCCGTGCAGCCAACCATAGTAAGGCGATGACAGCATATGACATTCTATCACTGTATATACTCTTTACCTGTTTCTTCAAGTGGGCTCAGTGTCTACGTCATGATTACCATTCCAACAATTGCAGGGAATGTTTCTAGCAGTGAATTATACAAACCCAATTCCAAAAGTTGGGACAAAGTACAAATTGTAATTAAATCAGAATGCAATAATGTGGAAGTTTCAATATTCCATATTTTATTCAGAATAGAACAAAGATCACATATCAAATGTGTAAGAGAAAAATTAGATGATACATTTCATAACAACAACACATCTCAAAAAAGTCCATGTTCACCACTGAGACATCCTCTTTTCTCTTTACAAAAGTCTGCAAATGTCTGGAGTTGCTTAAGTTGAGGGATAAAAATGTTAACCCATTCCTGTCTAGTGTAGGAGTCTAGTTGCACAATTATCTTAGGTCTTTTTTGTCGCATCTTTTGTTTTATAATGCGCCAAATGTTTTTTATCTGGACTGCAGTCTGGCCAGTTTAGTACCCGGACCCTTCTTCTATACAGTCATGATGCTGTAATTGATGCAGTAGGAGGTTTGGCATTGTCATGTTGTAAAATGCAAGGTCTTCCCTGAAAGAGACGTCGTCTAGATGGGAGCTTATATTGCTCTAGAACCTGGATATACTTTTCAGCATTGATGGTGTTCTTCCAGATGTGTAAGCTGTCCATGAACTAATGCAACTCCATACCATCACAGATGCAGGCTTTTAAACTGAGTGCTGATTACAACTTGGGTCGTCTCTCTCCTCTTTCAAATTTCTAATTTTGATTAGTCTACCCCAGAACAGTTTTCCACCTTTCCACAGTCCATTATAAAATAGTCTTGGCCCAGAGAGGGCGTCTGTGCTTTTGGATCTTGTTTAGATCTGGCTTCTTTGTTGAACTATATAGTTTTTGCTGACAACGGCAGATGGCACGGTGAGTTTTGTTCACAAATAATGTTCTCTGGATAAATTCCTGAGCCCATTTTGTAATTTCTAATACAGAAGCAAAGGGCGTGAAGATTATGGGCACACAGTATGGTTTTCTGCCCTTGACCCTTATGCACAGAGATTCTTCCAGATTCTCTGAATATTTTGATAATATCCTACACTGTAGATGATAATACTTTCAAACTCTGCAATATTACACTGCCGAAATTTCTGATATCGCTCCACTATTTAGCACGGAATTAGGAGGATTCGTGATCATCTTCCCATCTTTACCTCTGACAGATGCTGTCACTTCAATATGATTTTTTGGAACTTTTTGGATTCGGGTTTGTACATATACTGTACCTGTGTATGAGATTTATATGTAATTATTATTTTGCCCACAGGAAATGTGTCTTTCATAAAGGTATGTTGACTGCATAAAAAATTACTTTGACATATGGTATACGTCAATTTTGTGTGTTTTCTCAAAATAATGAAACATATCCGACAGATGTACAGTATGAGATAGAGAATCAAAAAAATACCTTATTCTTTAAACAATAAACATGAACAGGCAGAATTTTGTCTGGTCTTGGTAAGAACCCAGCAGTTACAGTCCTGCTGACAAATATTTAGTAGTGCCCACGTCTGCATCCAGTATTTTTTCTATAAGGGGAAGTCCAAGAGCTGCGTGTGTGTGAATGAGCCTCCTCAGTATGAACACAGAGTTGTGTTTGTGTAAAGCTCTGAGCTCACTCTGTTACTCTTACTGCTTGCTGGCGCCCTCACTGCCTGACTCAGTCCTCTGACAGGATCCCCTCAATGCCAACCTTTTCCATGATAGCCCTTCACATGTCAGCCTTCCACTCTTAGCACATTCGTGAATAGTGCTGATCACTTTCACACCCGTCCAGCTTGTATTAAGTGTGAGTTTACTTACAGTCCATTACTGCCTAATCTTATTAACTCTCTGACCAATCCAGCAGCTAAAATGTGAAAGCCTCTTTGCTTCCTATCCATCCTTTTTGCACTAGATGCTTGCTGGAGAGAGCACTCAGGCCCTGGATTAATGGGCGCTTGGAGATGCGTACACGACTATTGATGAATCCCTTTAATTATCATAACAGCCTTGTTTGCTTTGAGTTGCTGTGAGCTAAGTTAGTCTGATTCTCGGCTTGAGGCTTACACACTTCGGCTAAGGCTAAGACTGACTACATCTATGTAGGATTTCTAACCTTGCTTCTTAATAGTGTTCCTTGCATCCTGTTGGAGGATTCTCACTAATTTCATGTGTCTCATAAAGCAGAAAAAGCTGTTACACTGTAGATTACCATAGCTGGGGACCTAAGGAGGAAATAGAGTAATTTTGTAGCAATTCTAGCAAATGTCGTCATATAGCTTTTCTCTTTAATTCTCATCCATATCTTTCTCTTTGTAACATCTCTATTATTCGTGTCGTCTTTATCCACTCATTCAGTTGCAGTTTTTCTCTCTGTGGAGACCCTGCATGGCCATGTGCTAGACTAAGTGAATAAATGTGTAATAATATCTGCATGCAGCTGGAGTGTGTTCAGTATTTGTGCAGGTCTTGGAAGCAGACATGGACATGTTTTGTCTTCGTCTGCCCAGTGTGGAGATGTAATGGCCAACTCTTTGGCCAGAACAGTGTATGTTTCCAGGAGCTGATTTTTCATCACTTTTAGAACAAGCTTGCTATGAAACAGAAAGTCATAGAATGTCTCGCCGTTACCTGTTCAGCAGTAAGTTCTCTGTGCTGTTTCTGTTCCCTGCCAAGTTTGGTTTAAAGCATGCTGTCTTTCCCAACCTCCTGACTTGGCGCCCTCACGTTTGTAAGTAACTGCTGTGCTTTGAGATAAAGACCCAGCCTGAAATACAACCTCACACTTTGACAAACTTTGCAAGAATGTAAATTACAGCGTATCCAAAAAGCCTGGGCCTGGAATTCCTCCGTTCTGCTGCCACCCTAAATTAGACGTTGTAAGATTTAAACATCTTTTTCAAAGTGGAACCATATTTTCTGCTGGCCATTCTTTTAGACTGAAACATCCTAACTGATAAAGTGTCATGCTGGCAGACTTGTTCACATCTTGAAGTGTTACGGTGCTGTATTTAAATACTTTAAAGGGCACCTACATATACTCTTTGATGGAGCATGAATATGGATTGCCTTACGTATTGTTCATACTACAGTGCTTTAATATTCTTAGAACGCTTCTTTTCTAGCAGCTGCCTGGATGTGCATTAAGCTCTATTTTTAGGCCAGAACAGCAGCACATGAGAGATTCACTGGCGGTCATGAGCTTCAGTGTGACCTGATTTTTCAATTGTACTTCCCCTGCCTTACATCGATAACCACAGACTAGACAGCATTTTTCACAGTGTGAAACTAAAAGCAAAATGCAAAATCCACCTCTATTGATTTGTGTTAAATTCCACTTCAAAATAGAGAGGCGAAGATAAAATGGCAAAGAATATACAGGAAGGCATTATTTGGATCACACTATGTACCACATAATTGATACTTTATTGATCCCCGTAGCTTCTTCTGGTCCCCAGCTCTGTACTCTATCCATTAGGCTATGACTGCCTAATATAAGAAATGTTTAAGACATTAGTTAAGCTATTATTAATAATAATCATAATAAACATTCGCATTTATATTCCTCTTTGTCTTCTCATAAAATAATCAGTGATAATAATCAATAATATTTAGCTGAAATAGATGAAAATGTACAGCAACTATGAGATAAAGATAATTCTCAGAGTATATTGTGAAATTATTTATCACAGTATAAATATTACAACATGGTAATGTCCAGTCCTACATCTAGATCAACTGTCAGTCTAAACTAACAAATGGTGAAGAATTTTAGGATTAGGCAAACATGGAATTTTCTGGAATGTTAGGCATGCTTTTGCCATGCAAAACAGATTGTCCAGTTCAGGCCGGCATGTTGATAAGAGCACGTTGGTAAATTGTGATTTAAGCTCTGCAAGTGATTTGTGCTTGTGTCAGGTGGAGGAGGCAGAGTTCCACAGCCAGATGGAGGAGTTCTTATCTGTACTAGCTGGAGGATTTCATAGACTCCCTTTAGAACACTGAATCTTGTAGCTCAAGTGTACCCATGGCCCTTTTCCCTCAACACATTCATGGAATGATGGGATTTTCCTTTAGGTATCCGGTTGCACATACCTGTCATTGTAGGGATCTCTGGCACTGTTCTGCTGTTCAATATTTATAGCCACCAAATGCTCTCAAATATGAAATTGTTAAACAGCTGCTCTCAATTTTCTCCCTTTGTGGAGGACAAAACACAGGGCCATAGGATTATTCTTCTGATAAAATAGCTCATTTGTGTCAACGAGTTCCTTTATTGGCTAATGAATTTATTTCAAGCAATGATGTTTTTGTTTCATTTGAATAATTTAGCAAGTCTGAGCTGGCACATCATGTGCACAGATCTAGTAGCACTTTCATCGTTAAGTGCTGGTGTAACATCGACAGTCTCGGGTGAATAACGGAGCTTTGCAACTGTGAGCTGTAACTCCGATCAGACCCCGGAGCAGATCAGCCACAGAAGTCACAGCTTGTGCATAAAAAATAAGCACTGCACTGACAGCGAGAACTTTCTGCAGCCCTTCCCCTCAGGTGAGAAGCTAAAGTGGATATTATCTGAGCTCTGCTCCCGGTGCAGCAGCGTGGGGCAGGAACGGCGTCTTTTATTATGTGGGTATCGCTGGCTTGACATTATTTTCAACGTGGCCCAGGGTTAGTGATATGCTTTTCTTTCCTTCCCTCTCTGGTGCGATTGGGGGCAAGGTCACACACGCTGAGGTCAATGCATCTCGGGGGGATGGGGGGTCATAGAACTGCACTGTGTGGTCTCTTTTAGCAGAGAGAAATTAGCTTCACTGTGTGTTTTTCTCACTTTCATGTCTGTTGCATAATGAAGCATAATAAATGAACAGTTTTGATATTTGTCCTTCTAACGTTCATTTGCTTTAGCCTTTATGAAGATCTGCTCTGATTTCCTGTTTCCATGCCTTTTCCTTTATGTTCGATGTTACAGTGTCTTTATCAAAAGTGTTGCCTCTCTCTCTCTCTCTCACACACCATCTTTTCACTGAACATTGGCCAGGATTAAGCATTACCTTGGAGATGAGTGCATAATGTCCAGTCTTATCGGTCCCTCTAGGGAAGAGGTGTTCAGTAGCAAAAAAATAGCAGTAGTGATGTTATCATTGACAGATGCTGCATAATAACAGCTGGTATTATTCCTGGCAGAGCTAATGGCTATGTTATGTGTGTATGAGCGATTGGTTGCATGTTTTATTTTTTTTTCACAAACTCTGAGCTTGCGCCTATTTACTAAGTCGAGGAATAAAAAATGTTAACAGACTCCTAACAGACCCTTCCTCTACATAAGTGTATAAGATTTATTGAAAAGGAGGCAGATGTGGAGGAAAGTCGGCTGCTGGGTGGTGTGAAATAGAGAGCCAATGGCAGATGGAAAGAGAGAAAAAGAGAAAGGCGGGAGGTAATGAGGGGTGGGCACGAGAACAAGAATGGGGAGGAAGAGTGAGTCAAAGGGATGGAGGGAGGGGAAAGGGAGTAACAGTGAGAGAGAGAGAGAAAGAGAGAGAGATAGAAATAGATAGAGAAAGAGAGATTGTGAGAGGGAAAGAGGCCAGGCCGGTGCAGCTGTGATGATTGGCTTGTATGAAAACACATGACTGCAGTGGGGAGACTCTTGCTCAGGGTGAGTGGCTCTGCTGCAAACCAAACCACATTAGATGAAATGAATCCATTCCTCAGCCTGTTAAAGCAGCATGCTCCCAGGGCTCCAGAGAGACAGAGACACAGAGAGAGGGAGAGAGAGAAGGGAAGGTAGCAGAGGAGGGGGCAAGTGAGTGGCAGGAGGGAATGGGCAGAGAAGAAAACAGGAGAGGCAGCGGCAGGCAAAGGCCAGCACATAGACACACAAATACACTGAGTGGCAAAGACTGTTCAGGGAATTATATCATATTTTGGACAAAGGCTAGCAGTGGACTGTCTTTACCCAGCACCTCATACATTTCTTTTGCAAACTGGGACTGGGCATCTCAAGAACTAACAAAAATCTACACATGAAACTACTTATCAGATTTAATGCTTTGTCATGATTTACTAAGCATAACTATTTTCAAAAGGCTTTAATCATTTGAAACCAAGACACTTTTCCTCTATATACATTTGTTTATTAACTGGGTGATTGTCATGATAACTTTTCAACTGACAGCAACATATTATCTCACTCAGTTGACTCCCATATTGGTAAATTTACTAGCTGTGTGGATTAGCAGGGGTCAACCGTGGCTTAATGGATAGGGTAAAGGACTGGGGACCAAGAGATAGAGGGTTCGAACTCCACTCTAGGGAAGTCATGGCTGAAGTGCCGTTGAGCAAGGCACCCAATCCCCAACTGCTCCCGGTGCGCCTCAGTAGAGTTCAGCTCACTGCTCCAGGTGTTCAGCCCTGGATGGGTTAAATGCAGAGAAAGAATTTCCCTACAGGGATCAATAAAGTATCAATTATTATTATTATTTGAAAATATGTTAAAAACAATTTCATTCAATTACAAGGTTATTGCATTATGAGCAAGCATTATTCCCTTTACCCATATGGTAACGCACATTAAATTATAATTCAGAATTGATAATAAAAAGAGCTTATACATAAAGTGTCCTTTATTCCGCTATAAAAGATATCATTGCTAATATTGATAAAATATTCATTCATTTTCTATACCCCCCTAATTCTAGCCTGGTTTAAAGTCATACACATTAAGGGCTATTTAGAGATAATTAGCCCACCGCATGTCTTTGGACTGTTGAAGGAGACCAAAGCACCCAGAGGAAACCCACATATACACTGGGAGAGCATGCAAACTCCACACTAGAAGAACCTAGGACGTTCCTCCAGGGAGGCAGAAAAAAAGGCCTTCTTTATGTGAGGCGTCATGCGGCATGCTGCCCTTGAGCAAATATTGTTTTTTGAAAATATATTTTTTTGCGTGCACACAGCTGCAACTAGTGATATGAAAATAAAGCTTTATTTCCTCTCTCTAATCAGATTTTTTGGTGTGGACGTCAAGCCTCTATGACCCACAGGTAGAAATACACAACATCATCCTGTGCTGGCACACTGTTTGACACACATGTCACCCATACTACCTGGCACCAGATGTGATGGATTATAGCTACTACAGGATTTATGAAACCAGAGCAGCCTGGTGCAGACAGCATGATGACATAATGGTGCTTGAGAGTTCAGATCTGTTCAGTGCTGTGCAATTATGGGCACTGCGTTAAGCCTGGCCTTTGCTCTCCTATACAGTTGTGTGGGCTGGTATTGCTTGAGAGGGAGCGTAAGAAGTCATTTGTGAGCTAAAAAATACAATAGTCAGTCATGCGGCGTGTGTCTGATTATAAAGAGATACAGTAATCATATTTCTCTGCCTCTGTACTTCTAGCTCTTATATTTTTCCTCCCTGTATCTCACTGTTCCTATGCTCCTCTGCTTCCTCTGTTAAGGCTGAATGGAGTTTTTTTTTTGCCCCACTTCCTGTCTTTTGTTTTTCACTCTGATGCTTTGCTTTATTAGTAGAGCTGTTTCTCTGATATGATTCATCTTCCTTCCACTTTGCAGGGCTTGTTCATGCACAGATGGGTCAGTTTTGAGTACCACCTCCTGTAATTCTGTATGCTTATATGCATTTTATATGGTTATGTTATATACAGTGGTGTGAAAATGTGTTTGCCTCTTCATGATTTCTTATTTGTTATGCATGATTCTCACTCTTAAATCTTTCAGATCATCAAATTTAAATATTAGTCAGACATCACAAGTAAACACAACATGTGGCTTTTAAATGATGGTTTTCGTTGATGAAAAAGGGTGGGAAAACATCCAAACCTACATGGCCATGTGTGGAAAAGTGTGTTCCCCAAAGTTATAACTGTGATTTATTACACCTGAGTTTAGTTTCTCTAGCCACACCCAAGTCTGTTTACTGCTACACCTGTTCTCAATGAAGAAATCACATAAATAAGACATGCCTGACAAAGTGACGTAGATACACAAAAGCTAGACATTATGCCAAGATCCAAATTCAGGAACAAATGAGAATGAAAGTAATTATGATCTATTAGTCTTGAAAAAGTTATAAGGCCATTTCTAAAGTTTTAGGAGTCCAGCAAACCACAGTGAGAGCCATTATCCACAAATGGCGAAAACGTGGAACAGTGGTGAACCTTCCTAGGAGCGCAGCGACGACTCACAAAAGACCCCACAGCAACATCCAAAGAACCGTAGGCCTTAATTGCCTCAGTTAAGGTCAGCGTTGATGAAAACCACCGCTGAGCAAAATGAACATTAAGACTAGTCTCAATTTTGCCAGAAAAAATCTTGATGATCCCCAAGATATTTGGGAAAATACTCTGTGGACTGATGAGACAAAAGGGTTTTACTACACATTATGTTAAAGATCTTTATTTTTATGAATCAATAAATGAGTCGGTTCAGAATGATTTTAGAAGAAAAAAGGCATTGTGCGACAGACAAAGTCTCCAGAAGATTCTTTAAAATTTTTAGTAAAACTGAAAAGCATTAGAGTGCATATTATAGTACATAACAGCTCAAAGGAGATTGTAATGCTGCGTCGGTTTATGCCTATCCCAGAAAGCTCAGCTGTGAAGCCAACCATTTCAGATCGACGATGGCGTATGACATTAGTTACTTTATGGCTAGTTTGTGCTCATCTCAGGATAATGAAGATATGAGTTTGTGTTCATTGAGGTAGTTGCCGGATTATATAACCAATGTTTTTCCAGCCTGAGTGATGGTGAAACAGAGATCTGATCTCTGGGCTCTGATCCACAACTGGTCTGCGTCACTGAGCAGGATTGTCGGCATGCCCTGTGATGATGTTTTTGTGTTATTGTCTTCCTTCTAGCAAACATAACCCAGGAGCATGAGGGACACATAGACAAGCTAATGCTGATTACTACCTGCCTCTTCAGCATTCTCCTGCTCTGTCTTTAACTGTTTGTTATTATGTCACATATGGTAGCTAGAAGTGAGAGACAGCAGGGATTGGTGGGAAATGCCTAATCAATAGACACAAGGTCAACTGGGCATGCGGCAGGTTTGAGAGTGTCCTGTCAGCGAGTAGGAGTAGAGGATTTGTAGGGCTTGTAAAGGCTTAAAGGAACATGAACACGCAGTGCATTGATAGTGGTGAGACTGCAGTGTGGGACAGAGACACCTGCTGGAAGTGTCCTGATTCTACACCTGATCTCCCCTCCCACAGTTCAACTGCTGCTCTTGGATTACCTTGGATTTATTTCCCAGAGCGTTGTACTAGTTTCACATATTTGCACTGTTTTGCTTTCAATTACGTAATAGACTCTTATACACCTCCCACCTTTCATAATATTTCATGTTTTATATGTTTCTAAAGATCCTATCAGTAGCTTGCAAAAGCTTTATCCAGCGTGCAGACGACTGCATGGGATTCTTGCATTCAATTCTGCATGGAATGCCTGTTTGCATTCAGGTAATTTGTAAGAATTATGGTGTTAAGTTGGACTAAAGGGTAATGAAGCTCTGTCTTACAGCCTCCAGTCTTCTCTTGCGCATAAGTTACAGCTTCAATCCAGATGCCCTGCTTTTATTCGGTGCTAAATAGAACTGTAAATCAGCCGGCATGCTAGAATTGATAACCTTGAAGGGAAACTATAATACCTTTAACTACAAAAGTAAAAGACATGTTGATGAAATGCAGCCTTTCCTCGTGAACGGCATGTGCACACATGCATGTTTTGTTGGTAGCTGCCAGCCTGTGCTCCTAAAACTAGCGTATCCATGACAGACCCTGCTGTGGACTGTTAAATCAAAGCAGAGTGATCTTCTGAGTAATGTAAACAGTTGACGCTATGGGTATGGCAGTGGAGATATGACTTAACACACTGTTGTAGGTTTTTCATTACTTTATTTCTTTCTTTATTTCTTCTACCACTAGAGCTCTGTGTAATATGAATGAACATGTGTTCAATGGGAATCCTTGACCTCTTATGTAAAAGTCACCTGTACACTTGAAGTCTTTTAGATCTTTGTTGATTTGATCGCTCCTGAAGTGATTTCCCTGACACACTTGTCTTTTTGTTTGTCCAATCCTCAGAGAGAACATCTTTAATGGCTTCCAGATAGAGACAAAGAGACAGCAATCAAGATGAATTCGATTCCTTCAATGGACAGGCATATACAGCAGACCAATGACAGACTGCTGTGTATCAAGCAGGTAAGCTGACAAGAGCACTTAGCACAGTGAACTCAAACAGGTTTCATTTACATGTGCACATTGAACGCATCGGCTGTAATCAAAATCTGATCCAGTCTGATAAACTGGATTTCATTATCGTGTTAAATCAGTGTACAACACTCATCTTAATTCTGTTACAGCCCATCATAAAGCCTGAATACTAATTTAGCTGAAGCAGTGGCACATGTGTGCAGTTGGTAGCTGAGCATTCTTGTCTGCTTGGCCTGCCTTAAATGGTGATGTGTTAGCTTTCCAATTGGCTGGACCCCTATCGGGTTACAGAATGGGGCCAGAGCTGAGCTGCGTCGATGTAGCCCCTTTCCCAGGCATTTCGGAAGCTTTGTTTCCTGCATGCGTGTCTGTTGAAATATCACATACATTGGTGCATGAATGTTTGTGAACCCTTTAGAATTGTCTGTATTTCTGCATACGTTTGCAAAAAAACAAATTAAACAAGAGACACAAAGTTTAGATTCTCTTTCTTTAGAAGCTCTATCAGATGTGACCCTTTGTTCAACTAAATGTATTTATTATTCCCTCATAATAAACAGCTTTAACTCTTATGTTGGTGGATAATTCTCACCGTAGATACTTTTACCTCATTTCTATTAGATTATTACGAAAATGTTGTAATCTTGTAGTTTCTATACAAAACCTTCAATGTATACCATTCTTTAACCATTTTTGCTAGACTGGCTTGTGCGAGATTAGGAATATTGTTTCCCTGCATGGCAAATGTTCTCTTTAGACTGAACTCATGGACAGATAAAATGGCATTTTCTACTATTTAGAATTTATTGATCCTTCTTTCATGGGAAAGTGACATGGCAGAGATGCAAAATGCCATGATACTCCCGCTACCATTTCTCACTGATGGGATGAGCTGTTTATGGTGAAATGCTGTGTTTTCCTTTTTTTTTGTAATATTTAACAAATGTCAGAATTTACTGTTTGTTCTTTTGTTTTTCTTCTTGCTACCCTGCCTGACTGTGGAGTGGTGAAATACAACCCTTCAGAGAGTATTTTGTAGCCTTGTCCAGCCTGATTAGGATCAACTCTTCTTCTGAAGGCTTCAAAAATCTCATTTGTCCATGCCATTATACAGATCCATAAACATGCTTAGTGAAGATCAGACTTTACTAGATCTCTGATCTTTAAATAAATCACGGCACCCACTCGCACCTGATTGTTATGCTATTGATTGATAAAACCTGCCTCAAATAACACCTTTCAGTTAACTGCTAATCCTAGAGTTTCACTTATTTTGCCATTCACAGTTATGTAATATTGGATATGTGCATTTCTAGTGTACATTTATTAGATCACAGAAGAAGCGTATTCACTGTTCTTGAGTTGGAATTATATACGGTAAATACAATGGAGCTGCCAGGTAGGAGGCAGAGAGGAAGACCAAAGAGGAGATATATGGATAGACATGCAGGTAGTGGGTTTGAAAGCAGAAGATGCAGGGGACAGAGTGAGGTGGAAAAGACTGGCACGATGTGGCAACCCCTGATAAAAGGGAGAGGCCGAAAGAAGAAGAAGAAGAAATACATAGGTAGTTCTGACCCAGCACTAGGCTTTGTCATTGTTTTAAACATTGGTAATTTGTG
>JAOUQV010000034.1:9912218-9926969 GCA_028565295.1 Aspidoras spilotus | reverse complement strand
TGTTTCACTGCACAGATGGGTTAAATGCGGAGGACAAATTCCGCTGTGTGTAAGCATAGTGGCAAATGAATCACTTTCACACAATCACATGCATTCTCACACTAATGGGCAATTTAGAGACATCAATTTACCTATCATGCATGTCGAAAACAAGAGTACCCAGAGAAAACCAGCGCTAACACAGGGAGAACATGCAAACATAACATAATCTAATCTATGTCTTTGCATAATAACAGGTCATGCATAGTTTATAAGTAGAGTGAGTGGCTTTAATAATGTTTAGGACAGGAAGTCTCATGTGGATAGGACAAGACAGTATGACACGGTGGCCTTTAAACCTTCACCAGAGTGGCAGCTATCTAGATTCAGCACTAATAACTTTACCAAGCATTTAGAGAGAGAGAATGTAGAAAGAAAAGTGGAGCAGATTTGATAGTTTAATATAGAAAAGCAGGTTGAATATTTTTTAATTTCAGAATATACTGATTTAGGTCATGTGGTGTGACACATTGTGTAAATCAAGAGTTTATTGGATTTTATTTTTAGAATATTTGAGACAAACCCATCACTCATTTTCATGATCATCATATTAAATAAATGAAACTGGAACGATGGTGCAGTGGGTCGCACCATCACGTCACAGCAAGAAGGTTCTGGGTTTAGTCGCTCAGTGGGACAAACTGGGTCCTTTCTTTGTGGAGTTTGTATGTTCTCCATGTAGCTATGTAGTTTTTGTCAGAGTGCTCTAGTTTCCTCCCATAGTCCAAAAATAAACATGATAGGTGGTGAATTTGTGATGTCAAATCTTATCATTCTTACCACTCTTAATAAGCAAATCTTTTTTATTCCCACACTCTGCCACTTCACATTCAGAGACATAATAGGTTTAATGAATAAGTAATGGAAAAGATGAGGGCACTGTGCTGTGTTTGGCACAGTGGTCTGTCTGCTTGGGCCAGACTGAAAATTTGCTTTCTGATAAGGCCAGAGTGTGATTAGAATATCAAGAAGAGGTCTCCACTTTGCTGACCTTGTTGGTTTTAGTATTTCTCTTTTACACTGCTGTGTATTTGTTGAAATGTTCCTTTTATTAGTGATGGAAAGTCTGTATTTTAATTTAAAAGCTTGTAACGAGACTGTATTTGAAATAGGGTGCAGAAATAAGGTTGCTATGCCTACAAATGTTCTGAGCAGTTGGGTAACTGTGTTGACAACGACCACCGAAGACCTGCATAGAGAGATTGATGTGTGTCAGTTCAATAAACCAAAATAGGCAGATAACAGAGCATAGTATGATCTTGAGTGAGACACAGATAAAGCATTTTTGCAAGCTCAATTCAATTCAATTATTTTTATGACGCGCTTTTAACAATAGACATTGTCCCAAAGCAGCTTTACAGAAAACCTTTTTTTCCCAGATGAGCAACAGTGGCAAAGAAAAACTTACCAAGGTGTGTAAGGAAGAAACCTTGAGAGGAACCAGGCTCATAAGGGAACCCATCCTCATTTGGGTGACGTGAAGCAATCTTTATACATCAAATACATAATTGTACAGGGTGGGCCAAATAAAATGGAAATGGTTGGTGATATTAACTTTCCTGTTTGTGGCACATTAGTATATAGGAGGGGGAAAACTTTTCAAGATGGGTGGTGACCATGGTGGCCATTTTGAAGTTGGTTATTTTGGGATCCAACTTAATTTTTTTCTCAAGTCTCAAGTAGTTTTATTGTCATTTCATCCATATACAGTGTTACAGTACACAGTGAAACGAAACAACGTTCCTCTAGACCAAGGTGCTACATACAACATTAAAGTGCACTAGTGCAAACAGTGTGTTGTTTTTCGATGGGAAGAGGGTCATGTGACACATCAAACTTATTGAGAATTTTACAAGAAAAACAATGGTTTGGTTTTAACGTAAATTTATTCTTTCATACGTTATTTACAAGGTTCTGACCACTTATAAAATGTGTTTAAATGTTGCCCATTGTGTTGGATTGTCAATGCAACCCTCTTCTCCCACTCCTTAATCACTGATAGCAACACCGCAAGAAATGCTAGCACAGGCTTCCAGTATCCGTAGTTTTAGGTGCTGTACATCTCTTATCTTCACAGCATAGATAATTGCCTTCAGATGATCCCAAGGATAAAAATCTAAGCGGGTCAGATTGTAAGACCTTGGAGGACATTCAACTGGCCCACGACGACCAATCCACTTACCACTGTTCATCTACGAATGCTCGGACCTGACACCCATAATGTGGTGGTTCACCAACTTGCTGGAAAAGCTTCAGTGCATAAAGAGGGAAACACATTATCATGTAGCAATTTCACATATCCAGTGGCCTTGAGGTTTCCATTGATAAAGAATGGCCCCACTACCTTTGTACCCCATATGCTACTCCATACCATCAGTTTTTGTGTTCCAACAGTCTTAGAGAGATCTATCCAGTGTGGATTAGTGTCAGACAGATAGCGGTTTTGTTTGTTAAATTCACCATTTGCATAAAAGTTTGCCTCATCACTGAACAAAATGTTCTGTATAAAATGAGTGTCCTGTTCAAATTTTAGTTTTTCCCATTCTGCAAATTCAGCGCACCGATCTGGGTCATCTTCGTTGAGATGCAGCAGCAGCTGGAGTTTGTAAGGGTGCCATTTTTGAGTACCTAATATCTGCCGAAGGGATGTTTGACTGATGCCACTCTCCAATGACATGCCGCAAGTGGTACACTGTGGGCTCTTGCTGAATGAAGCTTGGACAGCCACTGATGTTTCTTCATTAGTGACAGTTTTCATTGGTCCACATTTTGCCAAATGCAATACTGAACCAGTTTTACCAAACTTGGCAAGCAGTTTGCTACCTGTAGCCTGGGAGATGGGTGGCTTGAAAAGTGTCTTGCATTGAAATCTGCTGCAATGACCCGGGTTCTGCGTTTACCAGACATCACCACAATTTCTATACACTCCTCATGTGTTAACCTCTGCAACATGTCAATGTCTGTAAACAAATAGAAGCTTGTAAATAACTCATTAAATAATAAAGTTACCCAAGCACGCCATTGTTTTCTTGTCAAATTCTCAATAAGTTTGAGGTTTCACATGACCCTCTTCCTATTGAAAAAACTAAAGTTGGCTCCAAAATTGCAACTTCAAAATGGCCGCCATGGTCACTACCCATCTTGAAAAGTTTTTCCCCTCCCATATACTAATGTGCCACAAACAGGGAGTTAATATCACCAACCATTCCTATTTTATTTAGATGTATCCATATAAATGTACATATAATATATTATTCTATAACATATGTAACATTAATATAACAATACTAATATAACAATAAGAATAGAATAACGATAATCTGTATATAATGTACATATATATATGTTATTCCATAACTAACAATAATATTTAACATTTACCATAATAATAAAGTGAATGGGCAGTCGAAGGGAATCAGATAGGCACAGGGTTCCTGACATCTCCTGGATCCTTTGCCGTATTAGGTGTAGCCCATCCGAAAGAGTGGAGAAGAGAGAGAGGATAAAAAAAGAAAAAAGGGAGGAAAAAAAGAAAGGGAAAAGAATAAAGAGAGTTATTTACGATCAACTATCTAATTTACAATTCAAACACAAGTTGTGCAGAGAGCAAGCAGAAACTTCGGCAGACTAGCACTATGGCAGCATAACTACAGGGTAGAACCAGACACGAGGGAGCCCTGGGACATAAAGCAGCCAGCGACTCCACAGGCAACAAACCTGAGTGATCTTGTGAGAGTGGCCGGGCAACAGCATCCAAACATCCGTTTACTGAAACACTATGACCATGAACCTGAACTAAAGGGGATTTTGAAGGATATGCTTGACTAAATAAATAAATACGTTTTCAGCTTAGACTTAAAGACTGAGATTGTGTCTGAGTCTTGAACGCTAACTGGAAGACTATTTCAAGGATGTGGGGCTCTTTAAAAGAATGATCTGCCCCCTGCTGTCGCCCTTATAATACGAGGTATCAGCAAATAGCTTGCACCTTTTGATCGAAGTGGGCATGGTGGATCATAAGAAACTAGACATTCACTAAGGAACTGTGGCGCGAGACCAGTAACTGCTTTGTAAGTGAGCAAATGTATTTTATAATTAATATGAAATTTGAACGGTGTCTGAGTCTCGAACGCTAACTGGAAGACTATTTCAAGGATGTGGGGCTCCTTGAAATAGGACTAACTGGACTAACTGTAGTTTGTTTATGCACCTACTGGAACAACAAGACAACAGGGCATTACAGTAATCCAACCTAGAGATAACAATAGCATGAACAAGCTTTTCTGCATCGTTCAGTTTCAGCACATTTCTGATTTTAGCAATGTTTCTAAGGTGAAGGTATGCTATCCTGGTGGTATTATCTACATGAGATTTGAAGGAAATGCTAGAATCAATTATCCTACATGGTGCATGGTACATGGTGTTTTTGAAAGACCATTTGTAGATAATAAAATATCAGAAAATGTACTTCTAGCTGCCTCTGGTCCTAATACCGATACTTTAGTTTTATCAGAATTAAGTAAAAGATACTTGTTTAACATCCACTGTCTAATGTCCTTCACACATTCACAACTGTCCTTAGGATTGGCTGACACATATAACTGCGTATCTTCAGCATAACAGTGGAAGTTGACATTATGCTTGCGAATAATATTAGCCAGAGGTAACATATATAGAGAAAATAGTAACGGGCCTAAGACAGAACCTTGTGGGACACCAAGCTTTACCCTGCTGTGCATAGATTAGTGGCCATTTACATCTACAAACTGATAACGGTCAGTCAAATAAGACCTGAACCATGACAGGGCTGTTTGTTTATTCTATGAGTAAACTTTATGAAGAAGAATAGCGTGATTAATGCAATATAAGACAAGCAATATAAGCATAGAAACATAACCCTGATCAGAGGCCAGTAGCAAATCATTTACAACTTTAACCAGCGCTGTCTCTGTGCTATGATGGAGCCTAAATCCTGACTGACAATTTTCAAAAATATTATTTTTATTCAGGTATGAACATAACTGCTGCGCTACATTCGTTTCTAAGATCTTGGAGAGAAAGGGGAGGTTAGATATTGGTCTATAACTTGACACATGGCAGGGGTCAAGATTAGGTTTTTTTAATCATAAGTTTGATAACTGCCAATTAAAATGATTTAGGGACATGGCCAGTACTGAATGAGGAATTAATAATTTTCATGAGAGGTTGGTATATTTTCGGTAGTACATTTTTGAGTAAAATTGTGGATATGGGATCTAATATAGATGTTGTAGATTTTGATGATGAAACTAGTGAAATTAACTCACTTGTCTCTTGAAGTGGATCAAAGTAAGATAATCTCTGGTCTAAGGTAAATATATTGACGTATAGTTGACTTAGATTATTCGGGTTAAGATTTACTGTTTTGATTTTGTGCCTTATATTTTCAACTTTATCACTGAAAGAATTCATAAAGTTGTCGCAACTACAACCTGATGGTGGAAACGCTTCTGCAGTGGTTAACTTCCTTGTTAGTTTTCTTCTATTAGTGTGGAGAAGTATCTTTAGCAGCACTAAGAGCTTTCCTATAGTTTAGAAGATTCACCTTCCATGCTCTTTGATATACAACTAGATTTGTTTGATGCCATTTACGCTCTACAGTAGTTCCCTGGTGATCTATTTTAGGGTCTGTGTGAAAGCAAGTTGCTAGTTTTTTCTCTTTAATTAATCTTCTTTCAACAACGAAATATTGAATCTAGGTGCTCAGCTGCCTGATTAAGCTCAGTGGGGTTGGAGGGTTTCCTAACAAAATTATCTGCAGTACTTGTTTTAAAGTTGCGTTTGAACCTGTACTGGCGTGAAACGCAACTATTTTGATTCATAGTAAATTTAAATAAGACAAGATAATGGTCTAAAATAAGATGAGACTGTAGTGTAGCTATATTGTTTATATTTAATCCTAATGTTAATATTAAATCAAGTGTGTGACTTTCATTATGAGTGGGCCCTATTACATTCTGGTTTACCCACATAGAGACAAGAATGGACGCCAATGTAGTTCTCAGGGGGTCTCTGGCAACGCACTGTATATCTTCGACAGATCCATTGCATAAAAGAATGCTTAGGGTTAGACACTATAAGTTCTTACAGAAAAGCATAAGATTATTTTTCAGAAATGCAACTCTGCTTGTTGACTTATGCTGTCTGCTGTGTACCGTCTCAACTTATCGCTTGTTTATATATTCACAGTGTGGTAAATACAATAATCTGTTCTATGATTGTTTAAAGTCCACTGGTTGTTCATTAAGATCTGTCAGGTTTCCTTATCTCTCAGTATCAGGTTATAGTTATACACACACATATTACCCAAGTTGGGGCAATTTGTCATCTCCAAATTTACCATACATAATGTTGGTCAGTGGGAGGAAACCCGAGCACCCGGAGAAAACCCTCTTCAACACAGGGTGAACATGAAATGACAAATTAAATAAATTAATAATACATTTTGTACTGTATTAAATTGTACATAATGATTACTGTGACAATTTATTGACATGGAATATGCACCCTATTCTATTGGATTTGCACTTTGTGTATTTCTACCCTAGATTAAATAACCGGGTCATGTTTTCCTGCCTCTGTTTGTTTACTTTGATATATTGGCTATGCCTATGAAATACCCAATCACCATCAGGAGCACAGAATGGCCTGATGTTGGCTATGAACTAAAATCAGCTGTTTTTGCTTCTGACAGGAAAAGAATAAATGTAAAGAAAGCCTTTTTGACATTTAGCAGCTGCTGACATTTATGTTTAAATGAAAAAACATGTAATATAAGTTGTACGTCTTAAGCTTGTTGGAATATGCTGACAGACTGTAAATAACCACTTGGCTGTCTTATCGAGGCAGTTATTGTACATTAAATCATGTAATATTGTGGTTGCTCACTTTGCTGCCGTTCTGATAGAGGTGATAGATAGAATCAACTTTGTCATTGCTCAGTATGAGTAAAAGGAAGAAAATTGCAGAATATACATACGCCTCAGTCTTCCAAAATGTATTAACAGTGGACCTGTCATTTGAAGACATTTCCAATAAGTTTGTTTATGTTTCATGTGAACAAATGAATCATACATCTTCCATTATATTGTTAGACTTCTGTACTTTCTATATTAGTACTGTATATGCAGAGTTGATGATTGGTGCTGGATAATTTGGTGTTGGTAGAGGCTTAGCGCTAGATGACTGCTACTTGCTTGGCCCAGTGCAATCCCGGCTGTGTGTCTGATCTCTCTGCCTCCTGCTGCGTCTGTCTCTGGCTAGAGCGTGCCATTGAGTGCCAACCCTGGCATCCTTTTCTCCATCACCATACTGCAGACTGTTGCAGAGCGAGCACACACATACACACTATTATAATACATATCAGCTCATCCTACTTGACATTTGCACGAACCCCCACACAAGACCATGTTGCCTGCTGTTATTAACCCAACACAGATAACCACTGATACTCAAAACACCTTTGTTCTACTGGTTACCATAAATGCCAGAAAAGTGTCGTACTAGGGCTGTTAGTAAGACATACCACCCACTGCCAAGTCGCTAACACCCAATCCAGGGCTAACACTGAAGCAGGTGTTCAGGGCAGAAAGAAGGAGCGAGAGAACAGAATAGAAAGAAGGATGAGAAGGCAGTGTAGGCAGAACTGGGCGTGTTTGCTGGAAATGTGGTTAGAGCAGAACTAGTAACTGCAGGGAATGTCACCACACAGATAAAAACATAGGAGGTGTAGTAGGAAAAAGGCTGTTTAAATAGAAGATAGATGTTTTTGCTTGTTGATTAAAGCTGTTCAGTTGTTAATGCCAAGTACAGATTTTTTTGCACTTAATACACTGTCTGAATTGCAGGTATGAGTGCTTTCCTCTTTGTTAGGTGTAGGAGGCAAACAAGCATTGGACTGCCGAGAGAAATTGGCAAGCGGTGGTTGGCTGTAACCTGTCATATGAGTTCTAAGTTGGTCTTTTGTGAGAAAATAGCAGTTGCCGGCGTGCAGAGGTGGTGATTTAGCGTAGAGATAAGCTCTCTGTAATGGCAGGGTGGAATAATTCTCATTTAAATAGGTGGGTGATTCCAGCCTCTTGCGCTGAGCCCGCTGTGACAGCTTTTCATGCCTGTTGTGCAAGTCGTGCTCGCTTTCAAACTCGGCCCTTTGATATGTGTACCGATTCACAGCCTTAGTGTAATTGTATGTTTTATAACCTGGACACACAGTGGTAGAATAATGAATGAAGGAAAACACTGGAAAGGTAATGAATAGTGTGCAAGGTGGGGATTTTGTGTCTTTTTTTGAAAACGTGCGATAAGGCTGAGAACAAGGTGAAAATGTGTTCTGTGCATGTGGGTCCTTGGTGCTTGTCAGACGTGTATTTGCTCGTTTACATTCTCCCAGCATTATAGGCACTGGAGAGAGCTGAGCAGTCTTATTAGTCATTACAGGCTGATCGATACAGGGAGGTAAGAGCTAAAGCAGACGTCTGTCTCTGAGCACTATAAAGAGAGAGAATGAGAAAGAGAGCATCCACTTTCACTGCAGTCTCCAAGACTGGGAGAAAAGCCTCTTTAACACCACCCTCTGTGTGCAAAATAAGCACACAGGACATTTTTCATTCTCTATGCACTGTCTCTGTGGAGGGGTCTCGGGAAGAATGAGGGCTATTGTTCAAGAAAATGAACTCATTTTGTATTAAAGGAAATATTTCATGCACTGCCTTGCACTGTCTTATTGATAGTAGAGGGAGACTGCACTGGTGATGTAGTTTATGGCTTTTATTCATGCTAGACCCCATCCTAGACAACATGGACCTATTATTTTTCTCATTGCCACTGTCTCACTGCACACAGGTGTTTGAATAAACAAAGAGAGTGAACGAGAGAGATAGGGAGAGTGAGTCCAAAGAGCACTTACAGCACTTATTTGATTCAGAGATATAGAGGAAGGCAAACAGTGATCTGTTGCCATGACATGATTCACCATGCTTGCTTTTCTTGCCTCCCATACCTCAATCTCTCTCTCTTCCGCTCTTGCTTTTTCATCCTCCCACCACAAGAAGACAAGTCTTTTGTAGTAGGATCACTGCTTACAATGTGCTGCAGATGAAAAGCATATGATCCTCAGAGAGGCTGAAACAAGTCTAAAAGCTAGAGGAAAGACTGGACTGTAGTGTCCTCCTGTGGTAAAGGCGTCAACTGCAGCTGGAAAATAAAAGATGTAAATGTCAGTGAAGTTTAAGCCTAGATGCTGAAGTGATATTACTATGTTACTTTAAATAGAATGATTGTACTTTTCATTTCTCCAGCATGGTTTTGTTTGGCATTTAACACATTCTTTCACTAAAATTAAACAGCTGAATGTTTAAACAAGTTGCATCAAGGTTATGAATGTAGATTAGGTAATTGAGGGATAAAGCTGCAATACACTTCAATATTCCTATCTGATTTCAGACTTATTGTTATTCTTTCTCACCCTCTCTGTCTCTTTTTCTCTCTCTTTCTCTCTGTCACGCTCCCTTTCTCTAGCACTGTTGTCGTCCTGGTGTGAGGAGTTGGGTCGGCTCCTTCTGCTGCGGCACCAGAAGAATCGGCAAAACGAACCCCAGGGCAAAGTGCCTATGCAGCCACCCATGAACTCCATGAAACCCTCGCTCTCACACGGGTCAGTATAAACTAGTTTAAGAATGAACCGTCCCAACACTAGACCTTTTTCAAACACTATACACTATACCAATATACACTGATCTGACTGATCTCTACACCAACCTAACCACTGCCTGTACACCGACCTGAACTCTCTGTAGGTCAACGGAGCAAGGCATTTAACCCTAACTGCTGAGGAATAATCTTGAACTAGACTAAGACTCTCTTAAGTTGCTTTAGATACAAACATCAGCTGAAAGAATACATGTAAATGAATGCAAATGATATAGGCAAAATCTCTATTATCCTGGGATGGGAGGTGTGTTAGTGTGTGTGTGTGTGCACAGGTGTCAATGCAAATAAAAAAGGGCGTAATACAACAGAAACTAAAGTCATCTCTTGGTTTCCTATTTACAAACCATAGTCACCTTAATTTCACGTTGTTACTCTTGAGTAAAATACAAAAAAAGTTTGTTGTCCACTTAGTTGTACGTAGTCTATTCCAAGGCATCAGCAGTCAAGGTTTTTCAGCTGTGTTAACATTGCCTCATTGCAATATGACTTTCATATCTTGCAAAGCCAATAATTCCCAAGATAGGGAAAACATTAGATGATATTTCACCTTGCTTTAAACATTTATCTGTGTAAGTCAGTGAAGAACTTAGGGCTGTAGAATTGTTTGTTGATACAGTGCCAAAAGCCTCTAGGGCACCTAAGCAAAGGAGAAGTGCTGGCTCAATGAAGTTTAATAGAACATTCTGTACTCGAGATCTGAGCTCTGATTGGTTGCCAAGCACATCTCCCTGGTGAATCTTACAGCTTTGCTTTTTTGAGAAACAATGTTGTCCACTAAAGAAGTCAACACACCTCCCTGTACATGGCTTGCTGTTGCTTCATACCCTGCTGCATAGAGCGACAAGATTTTTATCTCATGTCTTTGGTTGGATTTCAGTGATGGGTCCTTTCCATACGACTCCGTTCCCTGGCAGCAGAATGCAAGCCAAGCTCCCGGCTCATTGTCAGTGGTGACGACTGTGTGGGGGGTGACCAATACATCACAAAGTCAGGTGAGACAGAAAAGTAGAAGCATACACTAATGTATTTTCAATATATCTAGCATTTTATTAGTCTTGACAACAATAGATTTAATCTTGCTGTCTTTAAAATAGGTATTGGGCAACCCCATGGCTAACAACAACAATCCCATGAATCATGGAGGCAATGGAATTGGATCTGGCATGTCAGCCAACAACCCAGGGATAAACTCACCTCAGTTTCCTGGTCAACAGCAGCAGTTCTCAGCCAAAGGTGGATCCAATCAGGCCTACATGCAGCAGGGCATGTACGGGCGAGCAGGGCATCCTGGAGCTGGCGGATTTAGTGGGAGGTGAGCAGAAGAATGAAACACATGCATGGATAGGATACTGCACAAAGAAGAGTCTCTTTGCCCCATTCTGTGAGAAATTTAATAGACGTGAGCAATCAGGCTTCCATTAGTGACATTCGATATTTTATTCCTATGCCAAGCTAACACTTATCTGAGGGAAGTTAGTCTTACAGAAGTTTTCTCAAATCAGATGATATCACCTTCCCATGGTGCCAAATTTAGCGAGAGCGAGAATAGTCATTAGGGCTTTATCTAGAAATCCAGTAGGCTCAATGATGTCAGTAGTTTTTAATCAAACAGGCTTTCTTATATTTGTTCAGATGTTTTTTGAGTGGCAGTGCAGTGGTTAGTGCTGCAGCCTCACAGCAAGTGGATTCTGGGTTCGAGCCCCAGGTGGGGCAACTCAGTAAATTTCTGCATGGAGTTTGCATGTTCTCCTTGTGTTTGTGCGGGTTTTCTCCAGGTACTTGAGTTTCCTCCCGCATTCCAAAGACATGCATGATAGGTTAATTGGTGTCTCTAAATTGCCCATTAGTGTGTGTTCCCTACAATGGTTTGGTACCCTGTCTGAGGTTGTTCCTGCCCTTCCGCCCAGAGTTGCTGGGTGAAACACTGGCTTCCCCATGACCCCAGAACTGGGATTTTTTTATTCTACAGGAATATTGCCATTATAATTAACATTAATGCATATTAAGGTTATAAGGTTAGTATATTATTTTTTTGCAGTTACCCAGGCGGTCCGAATGCTCCAGGTGGCATAGGCATGCCCCCTCATACCCGGCCTCCATCCGACTTTACCCAACCTGCTGCTGCTGCCGCTGCCGCTGCTGTCGCCGCCGCTGCTGCCACTGCAACAGCCACTGCCACGGCAACTGTAGCAGCCCTGCAGGAAACCAACAAGGACATGAACCAATATGGGCAGGTGAGTAATGTCCTTTGAGTCAAACTGAAAAAAATGCCATTAATTACTTACTTATTTGATAATATGTCTAGAATCAGGCATTAACATCATCACTCTGACTTGGCAAAGACATTTTAAGAGTGGAATAAGATTGTAAAATGACATAAACAGGCAGCTCAATATTACAATGAGCTGGGCTGCTGCACCACAGCATGCAGGGCCTGAGCTCAATTTATTGTCTATAATACATTCTATCTATGTCTAAAATATACATCACCAATCCTCAATTCATGTAACATGAATGCAACCATGTTTGTGTCATAAATATAAATCTTCCTGATTTACGTGACATTGAATATATAAAAAAATAAATAATATTTAATAAATTAACATATGAATGATTTAAAAATCATCTTCATCTTTCGGCTTTTCCCTGTTACCAGGGGTCGCCACAGCTAGTCCCTCGCATTACGATCAGGCAATGTTTTACGCCGGATGTCCTTCCTGATGCAAACCTCCCCCCTTTTGGGCTTAGGATGATTGGTTTTTGTTGAAAATTATGAGCTGTTTTAATTAAACAAAATGTGCCATTTAAAAGTTATAGTAAGTATAGCTTTATAATTTCTTATATGTATATTCTCCAGATGTGCTCATCATTTCAGATGGGCCCTGCACAGGGCTATAACAACCAGTTTATGAACCAGCCTGGACCCCGGGGGCCCCCAGCCATGGCTGGAGGTATGACCCCAGCTGGCATGGGTGCTAACATGAATAACTCCAATATGAGCAGCTCTCCAATGGTCATGAATCAGCCTCGAGTGCCAGGAATGGGGCCGTTCGGTGCGCATGGTCAAAGGATGCCCCAGCAAGGATATTCTGGCCCTAGGCCCCAGTCCATGCCAATGCAGGGCACAAAGAGGCCCTACCCTGGAGAGGTGAGCTTTGAATCTGCTTTTATATTTAATACTTATACAACTGATTTTTCAATGTTTCTGAGCATTGCATTGTGGAAAATCGTGGTGACTTTGGTGGGACGTCCACTTCTGGCTACTGTCTTGTTTTTGTTTTCCACTTGTAAATAACCTTTCCTGCTGTAGAATGATGAATTTCATCATCTAGATAAATGCCATGCAAATATAATGTATGTAAGGTCATCTTTCTTGGCATTGTGTTAACTCATATCCGGATGTTCCAGACCAGAAATATTGCCAAAATACAGCCTTTATACAGGCGCTCACACACGCTTATAATAAGTTAATGTGATTAGCAACACCGGGCTGCTGCTTACCCTTTTAATTCCCGTGGAAGCGTTAACTTAAAAACATCATTATTTTTTATTAAATCCTGATACATTAATAAATAGAATTCAACATTGTTTTCCACATGATTATTATTCAGTCCAGTTCAAATTCAAGCCACTACATTATCTTCATCTCCATAATAATCAGTATTATAATTATGCAAGTAATATATATATATGTATGCATTTAATGTATCATTTCAGCCCAATTATGGAGGACAGCAATTTGGCCCTAATGGTCAGTTCCCCAATCAGCAAGGACAGTACCCAAACCCCAATGCCTCCAGAGCCCTGCCCTCTCCCAATTACCCTGGCCAGAGGATGCCAGGTCAGCAGGGCACAGGCCAGTATCCACCTTCAGGAGTACCCATGGGCCAGTACTACAAGGTAAATGTCACAGACTGCTGTCTGTACAATGCAATAACACGTTGCACATTTCACAGCTCATGATGTCCTTTTTTTACTGTAGCAGGAGCCATTCAATGGACAAAATAACAATTTCTCTGGCGGTAGTTATGGCTATAATCAAGGCAATGGGGTAAGCAATTGAACTTGATATATTAGCATAATACTGTACCATATTTCCAAAATCATAAGAGAAATAATTAATAAAATATCTGTAATGCGTGAAAGTACATATGTATTTTGTTCTTGTAGCCTCCTCGGCAGGTAGTGAGCTACCCTCATTCACCCGTTCCTGGGAATCCCACACCACCCATGACTCCAGGAAGCAGTATTCCCCCATACTTATCGCCTAACCAGGACGTCAAACCTCCCTTTCCCCCTGATATGAAACCCAATATGACGTCTCTGCCTCCACCACCAAGTGAGTGTCCTGAAATCACGTCATTCTATCAGCTTTATTAAAACCTGAGCATTAGTCAGCAGTGAAGTAATGGGCATAATCCTCTTATCACATATGCATAATACATGCATTTCAGTGGGGAGGTTGAAACGATATGACCCTTAAAGCAAAGTTTAACCACATATAGTGCAATAGGCATTGGTAAAACGTGTCTGTGTGTGCTAATGCTCTCTATTTCTTTTAGCTAACCCCAATGAGGAGCTGCGGCTGACCTTCCCCGTACGTGACGGCGTTGTGCTTGAGCCATTCAGACTAGAGCACAACCTGGCTGTCAGCAACCACGTCTTCCACCTGCGGCCCTCTGTTCATCAAACACTCATGTGGAGGTGTGTAAATGCAAACAAATGAATATAATAATAAAAAAACATATATCTATTTAAGCTTCAATATGTTTTTCATTTTTGATTTATAATTATTAATAAGATTCACAATGGCAGTTCAATGAATTATCATTCATTCATTCATTAATTCATTAATATACAGGGGTTGGACAATGAAACTGAAGCACCTGTTATTTTAGTGTGGGAGGTTTCATGGCTAAATTGGACAAGCCTGTAAGAGTAGAGTGTGACGGGTTATTCAGGGTA
>JAOUQV010000034.1:9799118-9814408 GCA_028565295.1 Aspidoras spilotus | reverse complement strand
GACATGGTTGACCACATGCCAAATAATGATGAAAAGAAGGAAGCTACCAGACCCAAGATGCCATCAGTTATTTTGTGCAACATCTATTTGTGCTTTGTGCCACAACAAAATGGCTGAGGAACTGAGTTATGAATGTAGCGATATGTAGACATGATAAAAAAGGTGTTGTAAGTTCATTATCCTATGATAAAACGTATGGTTATGTGTTGGAAGTTCCATGATAGTTTACTATAGGCAAAACTGATTTTAGGAAATCTTGTCTACAATCATACATATTGTGTTCAAGATGTACAGAATGCATTATTTTCCTCACTTGCATACACTGTTTTTTTTTCTAGTGCTCAATCCTGTTCCCTACCCATGCGCTGATATACCGTTCAAGTTAATGTGCATCTTCAGAACTGTACACATACACAAACACATGCAAACATCCAGTTCCAGATGTTTAGGTCATATATGATTGATTACTAGGTTGAAATCTTCTTCTTCTTTCAGCCTCTCCCGTATGCAACCTTGTTTTTCTTAAGTTTTTATTGTATTTTACACCTGTTATGTTGGGTTGTCCATTGGAATGAACATGAAAAAATAATATTAAAAAATACTATAAAAAACATTTAATGAGAATAGTTTTTTTTTCCACTTTCCATCATAATCAGTTAAAAATTTTGGATCAGCAGAAAAAATGCCTGTCTGAAAGGGTTGGGTGCATTGGAGGTGCTAAAAATTGTCACTGACTTGTGGATGAATATGTTCCTGTCATTAATATGTCTGTCAATGTCGAAAATAACATTTATAAAAAAAAAAAAAATAAATAAAACCCCAGCACCAAAAATCTTCGATTGTTTGACCCTTAACCCTCTTGTCTCTGAGCTCTTACCCCAACTAATAAGCCAGAATATGTAAGGAAAAGTATTTCACTCTGCATATAAAGAGGGGCGGCACAGTGGTAGTACACAATTTAGCATCTATAATTCACTTAGCATGCATGTCTTTTGACTGCAAGGGTAAGCCAGTAACTAGAGAAAACCCATAGCAAATTACACATTAAAATTTTCCAGGTTGTCTCACCCAGGGCTCGAACCTCACAGCAAGAAGGACTGGGGTTCGAGCCCTGTGTGAGGCAACCTGGAAAATTTAAATGTGTAATTTGCTATGGGTTTTCTCTGGTTACCGGCTTACTCTTGCAGTCAAAAGACATGCATGCTAAGTGAATTATAGATGCTAAATTGTGTGGTCCTGGGCTAGAAAGGGTAATGATTGTGTCAGTTGCAGGGCTATACAATACATTTTCAAAATAATGTTTTCATTTAATAAATTATCTAGTGATGCACTGGTTGAGCCTTACATACTGTTGTACTGTACAACAGACATTGGCTAGTCAATTAGTAGATTTTTATTTGAATATCTTTCACTAGGTGGCGCTACTCCGCAAATGATTTAGACCCTTTTTTTTGAGATGACCCAAAATGTGGTTAGATAGGTAATGATCATGTCAAGCATGCATCTTTGCATTATTAACAGGTTTTGATGCTTAAGTTCATGTATGAATTAGAGTATTACTAGAGCAACATTATATAAGTTTCCTGCTGGGAACTGAAAAGCGATGCTTAGGTTTTAAGCTTAATCACAATTTTGCAAAAGTATTATAAAATGCTTTATTTGAGACATCATCATTACTGATTTGCCAAAACTGAATCCATGTTGATTTGAGGACACACCGCAATCGTGTGGTGGAGTAATGCACACTACTGTAGTCAAGGACATGGAGAAAATAAGCTCTCATGACCTGATCTGCAGCCACATATTTAATCTCTCAGGGAAATGAGAGTTAATGTTGCCAGTAAGGAGGAACAGCCTTCACATACTATGCTCAGCTCTCTTTTTTTTTTTTTACAAAAATGTTTTGGCACTTAACATAGAATCACTAGTCTTTTTAACAATGGCTGAATATCACATAGAAGCATCTGTCAAGAAAGCCTTGCATTTGTTAAAATTATCAAGAGTACTGTAGCTGAGGAAATATCCATCTGAGGTCATTTGTAAATGTATAACTGGACAAGATATTCATCATCATTGTTTATATATTCAGTCCTTACATACAGAGAGTGCATTCAAGAGATTAGCATTTATTCAAACCAGGTGGGAGAAGAAAGGGCTTAAGAGAGATTGATTAAGTATTGTGTTAGCTGACCGGGCTTGCCATCACATTTTAGCAGGGTCTGATGTGACCTAGTATAATGACAAGATGCAATATAAGCCTGTTGCCCAATATATATATTATAAGGTTTATTAATTGACTACTGCTTCATAAATAGTATCAAATATTTAATTAAATAATATATAGGATCTGCTTTATACTGGATGTGAGATGGCCATCTAACATAGGGCACTATTCAAGTATACAATATTCATATTGACAGGCAATTTTACACAGTAAATTCCTTTTGTGTCATGTTTTTGTGATGCAGGAGGAAACCAGGAAATGCAAAGTCACAGAAATAACACTATGCAGACCGTGATTGTAGATTTGGATGTACATTAACTGGAGCCTGGTATTCTTTAACCTGGCTCACTACTATTTTATTTTTGTTATACTATATATATGCATACCAACGTTTTAGCAAGCAGACTTTCAAGATTTATGGTTTGGTAATTGCCTATGCTAACAAACTCTCCTGTAACACTTTACTAGGAACACCATGTAATTTATGCAAGTATACAACCAGCCAAATCTGCATAAAATGGGGCCACCAGCTACCTATATCAGTCACATCAACCATCAGAAGGTAATCTCATTTATTTTGACTGTGGCACATAGTTTCAGATGGCTGGCTGAGTATTTCGGAAACCGATCGCCCGGGATTTTTATACACAATAGTCTCTAGAGTTTACTCAGATTGGTGCCATGAGAGTGGTTAATGGAGGATCTCCAGACTGTTTTAAGTTGACACAAAGGCTACAGAAAATCAGATTAACCCTCTGTACAATTGCTTTGGGCGACACAGTGGCGCAGTGGCTTGCGCTGTCACCTCACAGCAAGAAGCAAATTTCTGTGTGGAGTTTGTATATTCTCCCTGGTTTTGGGTTTCCTCCGGCATTCAAAAAGGCCTGCATGTTAGGTTAATTGGTGTCTCTAAAGTGGCCCTGAAGAAGAAGTGGTGCCCTATCTAGGTTTGTGCATGCCTTTTCGCCCAGCTATGCCAGGTGGGCATCCAGTAGCCAATGACCCCATGTAGATTAAGCAGAAGATAATGGATAGATGGATGGATGGACAGTTGTGGTGAGCAGAAAAAATATTCTAAGCATGAGATAAATGCAACAACAGAAGACCACATCAGGTCAGAGTTCACCCATCTGCTAATGGCTACCTCCATCATAATAATCCACAATTTAATCCATCTAATCTTAATTGTTTTAAGTCAGATTGTACCTAATATTTATGATGTGTCTCTAAATAAAGTGTATATTGAGTCTGACTACTAAATTAAAGACTAATGCGAATAATAACAGTTTGATTTTATATGATTAAACAGTTGATGTTTTTGTTGCTACAACACCAAACACCAGGGAGCCTAGGAGGTTCTATCTGGCTGGCACTCAGCCATAAGGCAGTGGCAAAATAAGGTGGCACTATGAACTACATTAGCCTATAGCCACCGTACTCATCAAATACAAATGGGAACACATGTGCTAGCTCTATTTATCATTGATAAATTGCTGAGGAACAGAGTTAGGAATCCAGAGAATATCATCTCTTCCTCACTAATCTATCTCACACTTTGCCGGCGTCTTTGTTTTTCCTAGTTAGTTCCTCTCTCCTTCATTGCAGCCAGCACACTCCAGTTAAATTTCTTCATTTTCCTTATTTAATTATCATTTCAATATTTTTCTCTCCTCTAGAGAATATTTTGTTTTCTTACATTTCAATCCAACATTTACTTTGTGCTTTCTACATGTGTTCCATACATGTGTTTTCAGTTTGTTGTTGAGCTGCATTTTATCACGTGTCTTTAATTTGCCTTTTTAGTCATTCGTTTTTTTTTATATTCGTTCATAACCTCCCCAGTTTCATAACCTTAATTAGTAAATAGAATATGATCCCCGATTGGGGCTGATATGACAAGAGATCGGGATGCTCTGTCAGTCTGTTTATTACACCACATGGAGCATATCTGTGCACACAAACATCACTATGACAGTTTATAACAAGATATGACAGTGGCTACTTCTAGCATAATAATATGACACAAAGCTAAAATCAAACCTGAATCACAATGAAATCCATCTTCCCGAATCCATGCACTGAAAGAATTGAAGCAGTTTTGAGACACAGGACAGGGCAGATGGAGTAAGAGATCTCGAAACTCTCCCACTGACTCTGGCTATCATTTTCTTAATATGAAAATGTCCATCTTTTAGTGTGTTCAGTGGTCATCTCCTTATATGATTTAATATAATCACCCCTTAGTAGGATCTGAAAGCATCTGTATTCACATAAGACTAAGCTGTTTGCCAAAACTGAAAAAAAACATTCTTTACCATGTTATATATATAATATTTAGGTAAGTAACACATTATAGTATATAGAATTATAGTAATAGTAGAGCAACTAAAGAATTATAGCAAAGCAAGAATGTAGCTTCTAAAGATTTGGAATGTATTCTTTAAAAATAGGACCATGAGTCAGTTTTAAATTTATCTTTTGCAGTGCATTTGGCTAGAACCTGTAAATTTTATTGTGTTTGTTTGTGGAGACAGTTGAGGTCAGCAGCAGCTGAGAACTTCCAGCGCTGTCGCTTTCCCACTGTAGTCATCTTTAGAGCAGAAATGATTCTTAACTCATGTCCTCCATTCCATTGTGATTTATTAATGGTACAGAATTGATGCCAAATTCTCAGTGACGCACTGCTTAGTGTTATAAATAAATAAAAAGTCTATTTAATCTATGCTTTATATCAGTGGGCTTTTAAAAATCCTTCCATTTAGATTAATTTTATAAAACATGACCCTGGTCATATACCGTTAAAAAAGTGAGTGGACTAAAACTTGTGATTGAGCATCGCATTCAAAGGAAATGGGTAATGTAGGTCAGACTGGAAAATTACATACCTCATAAACCAGTGATGTCCATACTACAGCCCTGGGGCCAAATGCAGACTGTGGTCCATTTTCAACTAGTCCCTAGCAATTTTCAAAACATAATATAATATGGCCCATACATGAAACATGCCCCTGACTCTATTGTAATTTTTTGTTTTACACTAGCTGTTTTAAACACAACACAGTTTTCAACATATAAGAAATCCAAATATATACAGTATATATATAGGGGTTGGACAATGAAACTGAAACACCTGTCATTTTAGTGTGGGAGGTTTCATGGCTATATTGGACAAGCCTGGTGGCCAATCTTCATTAATTGCACATTGCACCAGTAAGAGCAGAGTGTGTAGGTTCACTTAGCAGTGTATGAGCACAGTTTTGCTCAAAATATTGCAATGCACACAACATTATGTGTTTCAGTTTCATTGTCTAACCCCTGTATATACCACAGTTGACAAAAATTGAAGAGCCAAAGAAATGCAAGATAGTAATTTAATGCTGAAAAGTTTATATGCAATAGGAAAATAAATGCATATTCACTAAGACGCATCTTCACTAAAATATGAGCTATATCATAATATGTAGCAAATGGCCTGGTCCTTCATATAGTTTTCCATGTGTGGCCCTCAGAAAAAAGGTTTAAACACCCCTGTCACAAACGGTTAAACAAGCACTAAATTATACCTCAGTACTTGAACAATCCTTTGGCATAGCTCCACATTTGTCATGATGTCTATCTTTTAACTAGACATTCCCAATCCATTATATTCAATCCAATCATTTTACATAAAATATGCATATAACAGACGTGATTACATGCCAGCAAATGAAATTTTGAAAGGTTTCACTATATTTAATTGAATAAAGTTAAATCAGAATTGGCACAATAAAGTACTTTTTTAGATTTGTTTTGTCCTCAAAGGGAAAACCGCTTATTGGCTTCGAGTCACTGGTATAAATTCTGATGTTATGTTACTTCACAATATGAAGTTGCCTTGAATTTCAACATAGTCTCATGATGCAAATTAGTGAAGAGTTTTATGATGCACATCTGTAAACGTTTTCATGAGCCAGATTTTATACAAGGCCAAAAGAGATGGGCTGTTTGAATGGGTTTAACTTTTTACTATAAATCCTACATTTATGGTTTTTGGCAAACTCTCTTATCAAGGGTGACTTATAATTATCTCTACTCATCCAAAACAAGCAGTGTATGGTTAAGGGCTTTGGTGATATTTGAACTCATGGTTGTCTGGTAAGTAGTCCAAAACATTATACACTGAGATACCACTGTCCCTATCATATGTTCTTATGAAATTCATTGAGATTTTACTTTCATTACAACTTTTATTCAAGTTTGTCTATTCAGTCAATTGTAAAACTCTCAAGCTTAGCATGCCAGGGAAAGAGTAACATTAGCCAGTGTTAATATGGCTGTTAGGAGAAGGAAGAGCTCATTGAGGTTGCAGAGATCATCAGATCACTTACCACACCGGTGGTTGTCTAAAATAGACCTGACACCGTCATATTTATTTATCACCTCTGCCGGAGCATAGGTGACTATCAGTGACCTCCAAGTTTAACCTCACAGAGGGAGGTAGACATAGAGGTCATGGCCACAATTTAAACAAAATCACCCCCGATGCACACAAACTCACACACATATTCTCACTTACTTTCCCTTTTGCTTTTACTATTGAAATTCAGATGTCACAAGATGTGGTGAGTAATGCAGTCGAAAAGAAATGCAATGTGCTGATTACTAGATTCCTTTAAGTCAGGAAAATTTTGTTTAGTAGGAAAGAGTTTAAGATAAATATTTAGTCCTTCCACACCAAGGAACATTTTTTCCCTTTCACACAAAGCCCTGAAATGAGAAGACTTTCTGGACAAAATCTCCAATAGATTCCTATTTAGTTCTCTTCCCCCTATATTGGTCCAACTGCTTTGTTGGTATCTATAAAGTGCAGATTTAATGAGTTGTGATGTCTTGGCAGGAATTCGACCAGTGCTGCTCTGACACTCTGTTTATAAATGAGAATATACTGCCGATATAAATAGTCGATATTGCTTACACTTAGACTTTAGGTAAACATTGTTGTAGAACTATATACTCTGGCTTTCCATAGACATGCCATAAAATCAGACAGTGGTTACATATTTTTAAGGTCTCTATTATGGAAAGCATTAGAGGAAGTTACACAAATCTCTGGTACTTTAAGTATTGACAAAGGCTTGCCGACACGATGAATGCAGTTAACCACTGGGCTTCCATATAAACAGGGATTATATTTCGGTTTGAGGGCTTGAATATTTTTGCCTGGATAACTGAGCGCATATGATCCTTATAACGTTATAAAGAAAACTGAAAATCTGACACATCCTGCTGTCAACCTCATCCTGTGTTTGAGGAGTTCTAGTCACAAATGTGATGAAATATGTCTTTTGTAATATTATGTGTTACATAATTGCAAAACTAACTTTCAAAATCATTTTCAAATAAAAATATCAACAAACATATGTATGAGGATTAATCCAAATGTTACGCTTACTCTACAAACCTACAGGGGATCTGACCTTATGGTGCTGGCAGGTTTCCAAACCTAGTGTGGCAATATGACTTGCCTGCAGGTGTGGAAACGAAGTTAAGGTGAAGCACTTACATATTACAAAGCATTAACATACTGGGATAATATTTGCTTTAGGGTCTGGTCTCAGAAAGCCCTGTTTCACTTTGTTTTTATAGTAAGAGCAGTTCTTTAACCATTCAATAAAAAATGCCACAGCCCTGGAAACCAGGAATAACAAAAACCTGAGGTCAACACAAAGATGTTTGTAAACCAATATTCCATCACAAAAATCAGAGAGTTGACCATCTAGGTCTCATGCTTGGCTTGTCCTGCTGTTAAAGATTTCATATTGGTGGTTTATCAAGTTTTTTCCCTAAAGAATGCAGAATGAGTCGGACATGATTTACTCCATATGGCAACTTCAAAATGGAGAGTCACTGACAAGCTTTCAATCTAGCATTATACAAGCTACAATAATACGAATGGATGAAATTCATACATAGGGAGCTATAAGAAATAAACAGAAAAGCAATGGCATGTGGAGCTGAGGATGCACTACGATGCTCCACAGCGCATTTCTCACACTTTTGTAACACTAGGATGAGCAAGATGAAAGGGACATAAACAGAATAGCCGACCTGTTATTGCATGTAAGATAAATAAACCGCTTGCTGTCCAACTGCTGGCGATTTCCGGCAGATTACAGATTTTAACAGAGCTTAATATTTATTTTTACAGTCATTGTGTTGTTGGGTCAAGAGGACATCAGGGCCAGTCAGTTCAGCCATGGTCAAGATAAACGCCACCATCAATTTGCCATGGTTAGTTTCAAAGACGTGTTCCGTAGGGTATAGGTTGCATGCGCTACCAAATAAGCACCTAGTATATAGGTGTGAATATTCACAAACTGGTAAATAACTTATATGCCATTAACAAAATTTGTTACTTGATAAAAATAAACAGTTACAGCTTACCACAATTTAGCTTTGGAAAATGTGCTTCCCTCGTGTTGTACTTTTTCTGAAACTACATCTATCAAGCTGATCTAGGACCAACTATCGGATGTCTTGCTATAAATTTACTACAATTGCGACCATATAAAAACCTGCTTGTGCACACACAGTGATTTAGGGTTTAGGAGATTTCTTTTTAGCAAAACAGGTTTACGGTATGTTCTTAGTTGTAGTGATGTCATAAAGAGCCACAGTAAAAATTATTGGATAGGATAGTTGCTGGTCATGGATCTGTTTAATAGCTGACGTAAGGATGACAGTTTGTGCATTTTGCGTTAGACAATGCCTTGCATAAAAATGTACACACTAAATGTTTGTAAATATTGTAATGTTACTACCTGGAACTTAAATGGACTTAACTTGGACTTAAAGTGCCATCAAGCTGCAGAAAATAATCTACAATGTACAGTGAAATATCACAGTTTTCAAGCAATCACTTTTGATTGAAAATAAGTGTCATTACTCATCTCATACACAATATGGGCAAAGGCTTGTGTGTTCTTCAAAATTATACCTACATGTGCCTCTTAAATGGACGTCCCATTTAAGATTTATTCCCAGTATATCTGGTAGAGTTAGTACCATGGACGTGGGCTTTGCCTATTTAACCATAAGAATATTAGCAAGCAGCTGATGAACCAATATTCAGTGCGATTGAATTCAGGGATCTGTACAAACCAGTCAAGTTCCTCCACATTAAACTTGGCAAAACCCTGCCCTAATGTACCTTGCTTTGTGTGCCAGGGCAATGTCATACTAAATTCAGTTTATGCATTTCATTTCCAGTTGCAGGATGTTGTAATGCCGCAAGAGACAATGATATTCTAGACAATTATTTGCTTCCAGCTATGTGGCAACAGTTTCAGGGAAATTTATACATATGGCAGTGATGGTAAGGAGTTCACAGGCTTTTGTGTGATATTTTGATGGAGTACACCTGTGTGTAATTAAGATATTATGTGACCTCAGTATAAATATACCTGTTACAGTAAGCCTTTAGACTTAGTTTAAAATAAAGTGAACTAGATTTGAATTTTAGGAAGGAAATAGGATAGGGCTTAAAAAAAGAAACAGCATAACCAAATAAATTGTGAGTAAGCAGACCCCTTGCTGATCATTTCGATGTACAAATTAAGTGAATTAATGAAAAAGAAATCAGGATTTTTGCTAAAATCTACACGTATAATGAATATTAATAGAAACTTTTTGATTTGATTTCCCAGACAAAGCGTCATAACTCAGTAAGTAATTTGGCAAACAATGAGTTTGCTTTAGGGATGAGAAGGGACAAGTGTCTTTTCACAACAAAATTTAAATTCAGATGAAAGGATGAGGATTTGAGATGAGTTTTAATGAAATAATTCAAAAGAATACAAGTTTTTTTTTATTGATATTACAGACTCCAGCTTCTGCCCCAGGATTAAACAGGGTGTACTATATGAAGAGTGATAAAGTGTGAATGAAGAGGGCGATCACTTTGTAAATCGGAAAATTTTGTGTCCCTCAAAAAATGAGTTTAAATTCAGCCCCATTCATAGTCATTAATATGTATTTAATTTTATATATAATTAATAAAAACATTAACAACAAGCAGAGGTATTATGTAGAATATAAAAAACCAATAGTAATTCAACAAGAAACTATCAAAACAAAGTCTGGGAAAGTAGTAATCAGTATCTGGGTATGTGTTTTAGTGTTCAATCACACTAAAGATTATAATTACAAGCAAAATATAGAAATATGACTGCCCACCAAATCTAGTGACAAAAGGGAACATCTGGGAAGCCACTGTGAGATATTCTGATAAGATGAATTACACATAATCATTAATCTGCCAGAAATGTGATTTTAGATGTCATGGATGTCATCTGCTCTAGCACCTTTTATATATTTATATGGACACCGATTTTATTGTCATATCAAAAAGTGTTATTTCTTCATGATTGTTGACTGCACAGATGTGCTCTGTGGGATAGGGATAAGCTGACTGGCTTCCCAATCTTGTGTCAGCTGTAAGGGCAATTTGGAGACACTTAATCCATGTGGACACAGGCAGAACTCCGCTCAGAAACAATCCAGGATGGCCCACCCAGGATTCAAACCTGTGACTACTTTGCTGTGTGGCGGCAGTGCCGCCCACTTCACCACTGTGCTGCCCCACAGATTTTATTAGCTAAATATAAATGCTATATTCAGATTTAGATTATTTTACAAAATACTAGCACAGGAATACAAATGAATTCCTACAACACTTATATTTATCTTTCATGTCTTAAAAAATATCATCCATCCATCTTTCCATGATAGTTGGGAAACATTTTGTCCAGACATTTCTATGCGGAAGCTCACAAAAGAAAACGTATGCATGAAAAATGCCACTCAGACATCATGCAGTGAGTCCTGCTGGAGTGTGATAATCAGCCTCACACGCTGAGGGAATTTAAGAACAGAAGAGCCTCTTAGTCGCTGATTGACAGACCACACTGCTTATATTGTGGCATATTACTTTGGCTGGGGTTCAGATGTCTTTAGGCTGTGTACAAACATGGTATAGCATTGTTTTAGTTCCAGTGGCTGATGTTACGCACTGAGTCTGAATATCGACTGGGATTGTCTACTAGCTTGCCTCTGTTTATATGTTGTACATATATTACCTCTTATTTTAAATTTCAGGTGGTATTAAAACATTGGTTTTAACCAGCTTTTCTATTTCTAATGGTAGACAATTAATTAAAATTTTCAGGCTTTATCTTTAAAACACATAAGGAAAAATAAAAAATAAAATCTGTAATGTTTTTCCCTCCATATTCATCACATCTCTTACAATAAGATTATAAATAGAAATGTTGTTTTCTCGGTCCTGATATTTAAGGAATTAGCTTATTAAATAAAGTGAATTCTTTTCAAATTTCATGTTCATTGGACTGAGCATATAAGATCCACAATGACAAACTGAACAGGTTTGATTATTTACAACATGCACAGAAAAGGATCATTTAAAGAAATATGCATTTCATTAGCGTCTTGAGCAATAAATGTCTTGAGATTTGAAGAGACTATTTACAGTACCTACAGTATATACGTATACAAAGCTTAGAAAAGAATGGAAAGTAATCGAAATGTAAAATATGAAAGATTATAAGAACCAGATAATCTCCTCCAACTTCAACACATGGTGCAAATTGACATTAGTGCTGATAAGGTTTATTTATCCATGTGGTTTTTATATGGCTATAAAACACCAAGCAGTAGACAGACCCATCCTACCTCCCTTGTGTACTAAAGTGCTGAAACCTGTGCCTATGATGCGCGTTTCCTGGCCTGAGACTCTGTGCCCTGAAACCCTATCAGCTCCTGGAGGCCCCTAAACATAACACATAAAACACATTTCACTCCTTTGACTGACATCGACGCTGAGAGATGTGAAGCACTTTGATCCTGTAGGTTAAGAAAAATGGTCTGGACTTTTAAGCGCTAATGTTCGGAATTGCGAGTGCAGACGAGTTTGTCATTGTAAACGATTAGCTTGTGGACTCCTTTTTATAAGTAGAAAAGCTTATAGTATTTTATCTGCATGGTTATCAAGGCAAAATATACGGCCAGAGATACTTAGCAGTAAAGCAAACAATTATGAAGAATGAATGGTGAGATGAACCTTCATGTCTAGGTTCACTGACTGACAGGACACTGAGTAAATCCTCTGTCCTCTGGTTCATTGAAAAGCCACCTTCTTTTACAGGGCAGCAGTAAAATAATCAGGTTGTGCCATGTCCTCCCTCATCAGCCAGAGGGGAATGTTAACATCCCTTTATGTTGCAGCATTCCTTGCACTTTTCTGTGTACCACTAAGAGCGCCAACGTTTACAGAGGAAATTAAAGCCCAACACCAGTTAAGCAAGTATTTTCTTTGTGCCATTAACATTCAAGGATTTCATTAATCAAACCTAATACTAAATACTTCCATATACATTTCCAATGGAACCTTGAAATGGTCATCCATCAACCTTATGGTTTCAATACTACTGAAACTGTTGTGTGTTCTCTTGTATGTGACGATAAAGTAAAAGTAAACGTCAGTTGCCGTGGTAGAAAATACTTGAGTAATTAAACCTTATTACTGTACTGAAGTACTGCTACTGCTGTAGATCTGCACTTTACTAACCATAATTCATATTCCCATACTCAAATACATTTTAAAGAAAAAAATAATATTAGGCTTTACTTTTTTGATTTTTACTTTTTTGATTTTTACTTTCATTTTGTTTGTCCAACTATTACTTACAAATCTCACACACCATATTCAATTTTTTCTCTTAGTTTTCTTAGTAAGAGATCTTTGCCTGAACTTACTGATTACTGCAGGATCATATGTCTTATGTGCTTGCTACAAAAACTTAAAACCATTGTGTAATATTCTGGAAATGACTTTTTTACTTAAAGAATATACTTTTTATTATTATGCATTTAAACTATTGCTACATACCTCAATTTATAAAGATTCAAACATAATTATACCCATTTAATCCTAGACAGAAAAAAAGAAAATATCCAGTGGATGGCACATGCGATGCCTTACAAAAGTGAAAGGTCAGAGGAGAATGGGAAGACATGTTTGAGATGATAGATAGGCAACAGTAACTCAAATAACCACTTGTTAAAACCAGGGAATGTAGAATATCATCTCTGTTGAAAGTATGAAAGTATGCTAGGCAAGGGGCTTAACCTTTTACTAGCATGGTGTACCTAATATACACCCGGTGAGTGTATATACACTATATTTCAAAAGTATTCGCTCACCTGCCTTGACTCACATATGAGCTAATTCATAGGGTTGAATATGATGTCGGTCCACATTTTGCAGCTAGAACAGCTTCAACTCTTCTGGGTAGGCTGTCCACAAAGTTTAGTAGTGTGTTTATGGGAATTTTTTTACCATTTTTCCACAAGCGCATCTGTGAGGTCACACATGTTGAAAGAGAAGGCCTGGCTCTCACGCTCCACTCTAATTCATCCCAAAGATTTTCTATCGGGTTTGGTCGGGAATTTGTGCAGGCCAGTCAAGTTCATCCACATCAGAATCTGTCATCCATGTCTTTATAGATCTTGCTTTGTGCACTGATGCACAGTCATGTTGGAAGCGGAAGGGGCCAGCTCCAAACTGTTGCCACAAAGTTAGGAGCATGGAATTGTCCAAAATGTCTTGGTATGTTGAATAATTCATACACCTGTGGCCATGGAAGTGATTGGAACACCTGATTCCAATAATTTGGATGGGTGAGCAAATTCTTTTGGAAATGTAGTGTATACTATATAGCGCATAGTATAAAAAATCTCTTTGAAAAGTAAGATTTTAATCAGTATCTCAAAAAAAATATCTTTGACTCATTACCATTGAAGTATGATTAACAACATAACTTTGATTACAAAATCTTCAGTTCAGCTCAAAATAGCTGATTATGTTATTTACTAAAAATGAATAAACTTCACAACAATAACTACTACATCGAATATTAAGTGACCACCATGATTTTTTTTCTTCTTAATTAGAATTCTGAAGTCTTTCTCCCGAGATTTCTTTCAGGCAGTAAATATTTTTGCAACATGGTCTTGAATTAATTTGTTAGGAGGATTACATTTATTTGTGTGCAAATTAATTGTAACTTATGGCCCACACATGTGTGAGAATTTAGTATAGGATTGCAAATATTGAAACCAGACTTTAGAGAGCACATGGCAGTGTTTTGTAGTGCCGGTTCCAAGCCCGGGTAAATGGCTAGGGTTGCGTTAGGAAGGGCACCCGGCGTAAAACATTTGCTAAAACTAAAATGCGAGTTATTGAATGACAGGGAAAGAAGACTGGAAGGCATAAAAATAGTGGGAGAGGATCAGCTCTAAACCCCTTCTTGTTTGTGCTAGTGATGGACAGACTAGCAGATGAGGTCAGACAAGAAATCACCATGAATTATGATGTTTGCAGGTAACATTATTAACATTATGTGATCTGTAGTGAGAGCAGGGGACAGCAGGTAGAACTGTCAGGCTACAGGGAGAAGTGGTTACAAAGGTGCAAGAATTCACATACTTAGGATCCACTGTCCAAGCAGATGGGAAGTGTGAAAAAGAGGTAAAGAAGAGAGTATGACGGAGGATGGAGGGATGGAGAAATGTGTCATGGTTTGGAGACATTGGCCATGACAAAGAGACAGGAGGCATAGCTGGAGGTGGCAGAGCTTAAGATGTTGAGGTTTTCATTAGGAGTGACCAAGATGAACAGGATTAGGAATGGGAACATCAGAGGGGCCACACAGGTTGGAAAATTGGGAGACAAAGTTAGGGAGAGCAGATTTAGAGCCAATGGAACTGCCAGGTAGGAGGCAGATAGAAAGACCAAAGAGAGGATATATATGTGGTCAATGTAGACATGCAGGCTGTTGGTCTGAATGCAGAAGATGCAGAGAACAGAGTAAGGTGGAAAACTCGCTGTGGTGACCCATGATAAAAAAGGGAGAGGCTGAAAAAAGAAGAATAAGAAGGACTGCAAATATTGATCCTGAAATTAAAATCAGGATAATAATCATTTATGCTGAGCACAGTATAAATATTA
>JAOUQV010000034.1:9766229-9781858 GCA_028565295.1 Aspidoras spilotus | reverse complement strand
AGATGCTCTGTAAATTACTTACGTATGAAATTTGATTGGCACATTTGCCTTTTTATTTGCAGCAAAATGCAGGAGCTTTCATTCTGTATTTTATAGAAAATATAATGCAAGTATGCTGCTTCATTTACTGACAGACAATTATCTTTACCATTTATAATTGTTTCTGAACTGTTGCCTGAAGATCCTGGGTTTGATCCCCAGGTGGGACATCCTGGGTTCTGTGTGGAGTTTTCTCTTGGAGAGCCTCTTTCCTTCTGCAGGCCATGGTGTCCATAGGTGAATTGGAGATACCAAATTGTCCACAGTGTACAGGGTGGGCCATTTATATGGATACACACACACACACATATATATATATAGATATAACTTTGTGAATGATGTAACTTTGTCGGAAAATAGTCATCGATGCTGAGTTGACGTTATATAAATATATATGTTCTTTGGTGAACAATGAATATTTGGACGTCTTAAATATTTTTGAACTGACCTGGTAATGACGATTTCAGAAAAATTGATAGATTTTTACAAAACAAACAAATCACATCAAATTGCATCACAAGATAGACTTCTCTGACTGGAGAAATACCTTTTACCTGCTCTTACTATAATTTACTTTCGGTGGAACTTATTCCTGAACATATATTAATGTTATTTGAACTAGACACATGTGTCCAGATTAGAATCAACGGGTGGAAAAAAGATTTTTCATATTTTAAATGCACTGATTAGAAGCTGACACTTATTTGAGTGTCTCGTTTGTTATTGCAAACAGGAAGGCTATAATATAAACTCCTGATTTACTTGATTTCCTCACCATGGGAATAGGGGTTGTGTGTGTGTTTTTTTTTTTTTTTTGATGGAGCCTGGGCTTGCTGCCCTGCGGTCTTAGAGCAGCTCCATCACTCTGCGGGATCTCAGGGGGCTTGGAGTCCGCAGGACTCCACAAAATCCCAGAAGACCATACCAGTGTCACTGATAACACCTTCATCTACTACACCACCCTACACACCCTGTGTTTACTTATCTCAGGGGTGTTGCTCAGCAAGACACATTTTCATATGCAGGACTTAGAGGGACAGGGGGTAATCAGAGACTGACCTCACACTTCATTCCAAATGGCATTTCCCTCATTACAAGTAGATGATAGCCAGAACAGTTAATGAGCTTTAATCCAGAAATTCCTGATAAATACCACATTAACATAAGAATGTTTCTTCAGAGTTAGCTGAAATGCAACAGTGATCTAATGTATCTTGAAAGTAAAAAAAAGGTATGCCATGCCATTATAAAGACTAAACTGGCTAATACAAAACTATTTAGTGTTACTCGATCCAATATATTGCCCATAGAAGTTTCCATCTGCATTAGGTTTAATCTAACTACAAAGATATCCCGGCTTATTTGAATCACAAAGCGAATCTCTAACATGAAAACACTGTGCTGCTTGAAGCCATATAAAGAGTAAATAATTTTCCATTTTAAAATAAAGCCGTGATTGCGTACTGGCCCTGTTTAATATGTGTATTAGCTTTCAAAGTTATAATTATATACCAAAACTAATGACCGTGTAACAAAATGAAAATATAACAGAAGAGTTATGACTTTTCATCAGCTCCATCTATAAGTGTGGCTTCCAGGTTATCACAGCATATCAGCTAGATTCTTATATTTCAGATATAAAAAAGTACATTGATGAAAGATTGGGCTGTGTAATCCATGGTATTTAGTAAACATGGTTAGACAAGTCTGGAGTTGTTTTACAAAGGACACATGAGAACCATATTTCACAAGATTACGTTTATTTTGAAAGGAAACAGAATAAAACTGTCAAACTACAAATGAAATATTTACTTCTAACTTTATGGTGTGGTCTGGTGTGATAATAGACAATCTCTTCTGTGTGGGTCAGTATATGGACTGGCATCAGAGATGCTGATGTGCAGGTCTTCGGGACTATTTAACAGACTAGAGAATGCACACACAGTATGCAGCACCAGAGCAGGGAGCTTCGTCTTTCACTCTGTCACACTTCCTTAAGAATTGGGATGTGATGAATTGCTCTTAGTGTTTTCTACCCATAGTCAGGCTCCTCTAGTTCTTTTCTTTGCATTCTGGTTAGCCAGAGCCAACTGGAAGCTTGTCTGTAGAATCTCAGAGCGAGTGTGAACTCTCCCACTAGTGCCACCTTGTAAAACAACATCTGCATTCAGCGCCTGGTTTTTAAAGAAAGGAAATCATATAATTCAAAGCACTTTAAAGTCAATGACGTGAGAGAAAATGGTCGAGACATAAAAATTAAGCAGGGATGAAAACATTTACAGATAGACATCTACAATTTTGGATGAATATGTTTGATCAACTCGAAATCATGTATGACATTTACATGCATATATAATAGAGTAAATCGTACCAAATTTATATTTAAATATGTAAATCACCAAATCTGGCTGTAAAAACAACACTGCATTCGCCTCATCAACCTCTAAAAGCTTGTCCTCTATGCAAGCAATCACAGAAGCCGGAATAATGTCTGCTCCGCATTAAATGCTGTTTTTTTCTGTGAGCACTGCCTGTTTTGTTGTTTTGGTTCTCTTTTCTTCTCTCCGGCTTTATTTTAGGTGGGCGACTTGGCACGTTGGAGACATACTCCTTGAAACTGAGCCTACATCTGCGTCCAGTTATGCAGCAGATTCTAATACCCATATCACTCCATTCTACCTCATCAGAGTTTAGGGTGGATAACTTAATGGAAAGTTCTAGCACAATGAATATTTTATTGTTACATTTTATTCCTTCATGCATGTGTTTGTAAAAACATGCTTGAGCAATAAAATGGTTTGCCAAAACAAGGTAAGTGAGCCAGAAAGGAAGGCATAAGTGAAAAACCTTGTTTCAGGTATAGATTAAATATGGCTATAACCAAACTTCCTATTTCTGTACAAAAATGATTGTTTGTGTGGGCAAATGAAGATGTAGGCTACAAGTTAACCATTGCCATGGAAAAAATCTGCATAATTAAAAATTCAGTGGCAGAGGTTGAGTAATATTGCATCTTAGACGTTTCAAGAAATATGTAATATATGATCAGGTAATCAATTAATCCAATTGATAACTCGTAGAACTAAAAATTACATCTAAGAAGCTTAAAATAAGTATTGCATATGATGCGGTTTTTTTAGCATCAATACTGAAAAAAATCAGAGGAATTTTTTAAATATGATAGACAATTTAGTTTCTTTTTTATTTTGATGGAGGTATAAAACATCTACTACTACTAATACCACTAGTTACACGCATTAATAGCACCTGTTTGACCTCGTTATCTGTATAAAAGACACCTGTCCACAGCCCTTAACAGTCAGACTCCAAACTCAACCTTGGACAAAACAAAGAGCTGTCGAAGAACACCGGGAAGAAAATTGTAGACCTGCACCAGGCTGGAAATCTACAATAGGCAAGTAGGTTGGTGTGAATAAATGGGAGCAATTGTAAGAAAATAAAAGATATACAAGACCACTGATAATCTTTGTCAATCTGGGGCCCCACGCAAGATCTTATGCATTGGGGTCAAAATGATCATGAGATCAGTGAGAAAAAATCCCAGAACTACACAGAGGGACCTGATGAATGACCTGCAGAGAGCTGGGACCAAATAACAAAGGTTATGATCAGTAACAGACTACGCAGAGAGGGACTCAAATCTTGCAGTGCCAGGCACGTCCCCCTGCTTAAGCCAGTACATGTCCAGGCCCGTTTTAAGTTTGCCAGAGCGCATATGGATGATCCCGAAGAGGATTGGTATCATGTGGTCAGATGAAAGCCAAATGTAACTTTTTGCTTTGCTGAGGAAAATACTGAGTTGCATCCCAAGAACACCATACCTACTATGAAGTATGGGGGCGGAACCATCATGCTTTTAGGCTGTTTCTCTGCAAAGGGAACAGGACGACTGATTTCTGTTAAGAGAAGAATTAATGGAGCCATGTATTGTAAGATTTTAAGCCAAAACCTCTTTCCATCATTGCGAGCATTGAAGATGGAACATAGCTGGGTCTTCCAGCATGACAATGATCCCAAACACACCGCTCACGCAACAAAGGAGTGGAAAATTTTCAAGGTTCTGGAGTGACCTAGCCGGTTTTGAGACCTCAATCCCATAGAAAATTTGTGTTGAAAGTCTGTGTTGACCAGCAACAGCCCTGAAACATCACTGCTCTAAAGGAGATCTCCATGTAGGAATAGGCCAAAATACCAGCCACAGTGTGTGAAAACCTGGTGAAGACTTACTAAAACATTTGACCTCTGTCATTGCCAACAATGGGTAAGTTGCACACACACACACACACACACACACATATATATATATATATATATATAAATAATATAATATATAATATAAAATATAATATAAATATATATAAAACATACATAACATATACATCATTCTATAACTAACAATAATATATAACATTGAAATAATAATGAAAATTAATGGGAAGTCAGAGGGAATCCAGCAGGTGCAGGGTCGCTGACATCTCCTGGTGCCTCTGCCATATTAGGTGAAAGTGAAAGTGATACATTTTGCCACTATGTTTTGCACACAGCGGAATTGGTCCTCTGCATTTAAGCCATCCGTGCAGTGAAACACACAAATACACACACACACACACACATAGATGAAGTGAGCACACGTGCACGGAGCAGTGAGCAGCCAGCACAGCGCACAGGGAGCAACTAGGGGTTAGGTGCCTTGACCAAGGGCACTTCAGCCATGACTTGTCGTTATTTGGAATCGAACCAGGGACCTTCCAGTCGCAAGGCTGATTCCTTAACCACTACTAATACTACTACTACTACCACAGCTACTACTACTGGTACTACTACTACTACAACAACTACTACCACTACTGCTACTAATACAGCTACTACTACTAATACTGCTGCTACTACTACTAATACTGCTGCTACTACTATGACTACTACTACTTTTAATACATGCCTTTGGTGATCCTCTCTGTCACTTGCCTGGCAACTCCATCTCTGACATCCTTCTACCAATATATCCACAGTTTCTCCTCTGCACATTTCTAAACCATCTCAGTCTTCTCTCTCTAACTTAGTCTCCCAATTTTCCAACCTGTGCTGTCCCTCTGATGTTCTCATTTCTTAATCCTGTAGATCCGGGTCAATCCCAATGAGAACCTTAATATCTTAAGCTTTGCAACCTCCAGCTCTACTTCCTGTCTCCTACTACTACTATTGCTACTACTACTACTACTACTGCTACTACTACTACTGCTGCTACTACTACTACTACTACCACTACTACTACTACTAATAATAATAATAATAATAATAATAATAATGGTTCTTTAAGTGTTAATAGTTCTGTACAGAACTACTGGAACCCTTGACGCACATTTATAGAGTATGCTTTATGGTATAGATTTTACTGTGCGCAATGAGAATGTAGTCTACCGTTACGCTGCAGAATAAGCACTAAAAATAATAAGCACATGCAAAAAAGAGTTAAGAGGTTTGCCAAGCAGGAGGCGGTAAATCAGAGAGGTGAACGCCCACCCTGTCGGTGTAAAGGGGTAGGATACATGTGCAGGGGGAATACGTGTGAGTTTAACACTCTGGTTAGTGCGGGATTCTGCAGTTCTCAACTTCTCATCTTCACACGCAACATGGATGTGAGAGTGATCTTAGTGGCAGTTCTGGTAACGGTGACCATCTACGGGTCTGTTTCAGACGGTAAGTGACTGTTTGTAGATATTCATGTGCAAAATTACTCATTTATGAAGCGTTTGTACATTATACAATTAAATTAAAATATTTAAAAAATAAAATATTTTGTTTGATTGTATTATTATTATTGTTATTATTATATGCTTTTTGTTGGTGGTTGGGAGTGTGCGCAAAAATGCATCATTTCGAGAAGGTATAAATAATCTGTGCGTTTATATGCTGCTTTTTGGAACTTATAGGAGTTGCTTTTAACTTTGAGATTGTTATTATTATTTATATATACGGTGTATTTTTTAATGTATTTTTAATAAATCGATCCTGATCTTTTTTTTATCAGCATGTCTATCGTTTTCACTTTTCCTCTCAAATTAGTTACCAAGTTCTGCGCAACTTTCTTATGCGCAAATCATTCCGCATCCTTTACCCACTCATGTTAAGGCAGAGCCTGACCTTCCGCATGCGTATGGTAAATGTGTGTATTTGTCACTCTCTTTGTTTTCCTTTAATTAACCACAGATGAGGCACCAGAACAAAAAAAGAGCAAAGTGAGAGATAGCGCCAGTCTGCACTTCATATGGAACAAAAGGACAGGGTCTCAATCCAACTCCATCCATCTCTCGTTAGCATAACAATTCCCATAGATTACCTGACATATTGCATTTGCATATTTTAAAGCGCTCAGAAATACTTGAGAGCAGGTACTTTTCACCTTCGAGCCACTGAGACTGAGCTACGTCCGTTCAGGCTACGTGCGCCTTGCACGTAAAAAAAAAAAAAAGAAATATCATCAGTGCACTTCACACCTCTAATGTTTGTATCGTGGCAAGCGATCGCTAGAAGAGGGTTAGTCATTGTTATAAGGGTGCTAGGGGTTTGGGTGTAGCTAGGGGTTTGGGTGTATCTTAGACCTTGGGGGGAATATTATCTTACTATTACCTGTGTGCCGTTAAATGCAATCTGTATATTATGCTTGTATTATTGATTATGTGTGTACGTTTGTGGCTGGCGCCCTGGGAGATCAATAAATGTGTTTTTTTTATCCAGTCAGTCACTTTACAAGGAAGAAAATTGTTAATGAGTTAATTTATAGGCAATATTGCGCAACAGTGCTGAAGCAGCGCTTTGAAAATGCTGACACAACAATTTTCTCCAATACATTGTGGGAATTTTCTGTGCTTGTAGATCACCTGTATTGTATCTAGTCAAAGCGAGCAAAAACTACACAGATGAACTACAATCATCAACTACAGCACTTTATTTGTATCATGTAACACTAATACATTACATTGTGTATCTCCCACCATTTAAAAATAGCTATTAAATCTTTAGGAATTGTAAAACATCTCACCTTGCATAATAAATGACCACAAGCTTACTGGAAGGGTGATATGTGATATTTTTAATGATTCAACCTAACTATCTGCAGTGAACATTTGTAAACACCATTATGAGTTTCTGTGATTGAGCACATCTGTTTTGGATCACACTTAAAAGCAAAAGGCCAAATGCCTCTCTAAACCTCAGTAATTAGTGTTGCAGGTCTCCAAACACGTATCAGAGTTCCACAGAATGAAAAATGTAGGCTAATAGTTTATATATTAATAATGTTAATATATTAAATGTTAATATTTTCAAAATTAAAATAAAAAAAAAAAATTAGAAAATTAGAAAAATAAATACTTTAGATCTTGCACTGCGTCAGCTCAGGTGGCTACTTTATATTTAATGCTATTTTCTTGTGATCTGCAGCTCATAAACAACAAGCACACATTTTATACCACACATGAAATGCAAAAATAATGCTTTTCATAAATTACATACCAAAAACATATATATTTTTAATAACAGATATTATTTTAATATATCATTCTCTATGTGCCACAGTCTAAAAAACATGCGCCAGTCTAATAGGTGTCTCTAAATTGCCCTTACAGCTGACCTGGGATCGGGAAGCTCATTCAGCTAAACCCTATCCCACAGAGCACATCTGTGCAGCCAACCATCGCCAAGTGACGACAGTGTATAACATAAACAATACATTTATTTAATATCTTTTTTAAAACATATAAATATTTTATTGATATCTGACAGTGACTCCTTTATTACAGGTGTTCCAAAGCATTAATACTAGCATTAGAATGCTGCAATTGTGTATATAATATTTGCTATTATTGTATTTTTGTTCTGTTTTGTTTTATATACTCAGGATTATACAAATTATAAGTACCATATATGCACATATGTTGCATGATCTAATAATTCAGGAAATACATGAATATATTAAAATATTGGTTCTGTTAAATCAGTGTTTTTGCCTTAATTGGTGGTAAAGTGTATTTAGAGGTGGGTTTTAAATTGGTCTCTTTTTCTCATTTCAGCTAAGCCTATCAGCTTGGTCGAAAGGTGCTGGTGCCGCTCTACAGTCGCCATGGTCCCACAGAGGAACATTCGTGAGCTGAAGTTTGTCCACACACCTAACTGTCCTTTCCAAGTCATGTGAGTATCAACCGCAGTGACTTTCTGTCTCTCTCACTCACACACACACAGACTATCCTAATGCAACACTATTTCTTGGGGGTGACTTACGGAACCCCATGACCTATCATTTCACACCATCAATCTCCTGCTGCTGAAGGAGCAGTGAATGGAGATGGAATAGGCTTCCCCTGTCTAGCATTAAGCTGTAGGTCACAGTCTCACAATTAAACTCATGCAGAGGAAATGCTACAAGAGGGGGTGGTCTTCTGGACTTCGTAGTTTTGTTTCATACAGGAAGATGCCACAGGGTTCCCGTTTTGCATCCATTGTGCCTGACAGTCCTTCTCAATGTCATATCCTTGCATGCTGATGAGAGTCTTTATTATCTTTTGTGTTAATCTAGGTTGGCAGGAAGCACATAAAACATGCAGGAATCACCACCTAAATCAAACCTTAGAATTTGATTCAGATAAAACATTTTTTTATAAAAAAGCCACATTCTTTAGAGATTAATAATTATTACCAAATAAATAGTTATCAATGCAACTGCACAAATAATTTCTTATGACATTTCTCCAATAAAATTTCCATATTATTTAAAACAACTCAGCAATGCAACGTTAAAAGATGCACACATGGCATACTTGAACAGACATTCTGATCTACCTAACTGACACCGGGCATATAGGAAATACCTCAGAGGACAGATCATAAGCATTACTTGAAACTAAAGGATTCTCTGTAACATAAAACTGGCCAACACTTGCTGTGCAGGAACTACTATGTTCTGCACAGAAATCTCACACACATACTGTAATTGCTAGCAAAATCCATATAGACAAGCGAGCACAGAGCTGTGATGCTCTTTTTATATTGTTAAAAAACAGTAAAACAATATTCATATATAAGAGTATTCTTGTGCACATAAGAGTGGCCCAGTGCTATGTGATATTAGATAAATGTGGGAAATCTTGGGGCAACTAAATGAGTATTGGTAGTTTTATGACTATGTGAGATGTGCATTGGTTATTCATATTTAACCATACACTATAATCCGTTACTGAGAATGTACGGTAATTTCTAGTGGTTTTCTATAGTATTATAGATTTCGAATGCATCTGCCAGAGTCCTAACTAGAAGTAAAAGAACACATCACCCCATTCTTAAATCCCTACATGGGTTACCTGTATGTTAATATATTTTATATAGCAATACGTGCCGAGCAGAACTCTTAGATCTTTAGGAACTAATCAGTTAGTCCTGCCTAAAGTAAAGTCTAAACACAGAGACCAGCATTTAGTTATTGTGCTGTTGTTGAATGGAATCAGTTACCAGAGAGCATTTGAAGATCACTGACTCTAAACACTTAAATCCAGACTGAAAACTCTCCTCTTCAATCTGGTTTACAATCCAGAATAAAATGTTCTGTATTTTAGTTAAAACTCTGTAATTTATTAAAAACTCATATTATAGAATATGCTTCCTTGTAATGGACCTACTGTATCAGTGGGTCATGAATCCTCATATATATATATAACCACACTCCCATAATTTTTAAAGAACATTAGGTTCTATATACATCTTAATGATATTAATGTTTATAAATCTTCATATAAATAACTTCTTCAGAATTAAGGCCAATTATTTTAGATCACTATATATATATATATATGTGTGTGTGCTAGTGCCCATGAATCTGAAAAAAGCTTTATCAGTCTTTTCTGAAGGCTTTAATGATGATAGCAACCAGTAAGACAATCTGCCAAGATGGGAAAGTGGATTTGGAAAGTAGACAAAGCAAAACAATAACAGTCAATAAAAGCCTGCCACGGTATATCACTTCCTAGAAGAGAGGAGTAACTGCTTCAGTGAGCGTAGAGTGAGCTTTTCAGCTTCTTAGGAGTCTGGTTCATATGGGCTTTTGTTTAACTAATGCTGACTATGGCATTTCAATTGTGTGGCTTTCAAGCCTCACCCACAATGGACCAAGTGCTTGAAAAGAAACGCAATAATTGCACGGATGAATTTTACATATGAATATGTATCAATTAATAAGTATCGTTTAATTATTCTCAACTCCTTTTCCCCACAGTGCCAAACTGAAAAGCAATAAAGAGGTGTGCCTCAATCCCGAGACTAAATGGCTTCAGCAGTACCTTGAGAAAGCTCTTGAAAAGTAAGTTAAAAAATCTGTTGTGAGAATTTAGAAAAAATAAACACTTTTCTAACAGGCTTTATAAAATACATAGCAAACATTATCCATATGACTATGTGCTACTATCAACACAGCCTCAGATTTTCTTACTATAAGGTATGCATATTATTTGCATTAAAACAGCTAACTGAATATACAGTGATTCTGCATTCGCGTTTCTCACATTTCCACAAATGTCCTTGTCCGCATGCTTTTTTCTTGTGAACCCTGGCTTCATACTTCAAAAGGAACTGTGAAATATGTATACCTTTGGTCGCTGAACATCTTTTTAATGCATACCAGCCCCTGTCTAGGGTTCTAATACAAAACATGCTCTCGTTCTGTGGCCTGGTTCAAGGCAACATTTATACAGATTTTTCACATTCCCCAGATATTGCTGATCAGACAAGGCATGCTCAGTGTCCACGTCTAGCCTTTATAGGTTTTCATTAAATAATAAATTTAGGGTTTACAAATAATATTTTAAATCAGTTAGCGTTATGCTAACAGCAAGCTGAAATTAGCATAAACTAGATGAAGTTTTATACTGCATATACTTGATATTTATCTTATTGTGACAAGCTGGAGTATTTAAACTGTAATCTGTATTTAAAACTTTATTACAGTGTTCCAATTTTGCACAATAACTAGGAATTTTTCATACATCTGGTTGGTGTAATGCTGTTTAGTCCACAAATACATAAAGAGTTTAAATCAAGACATCAGAAAAGTTAAGAAAAGGCGTACATATTTTACTGTGTGTCCCACGAGGCCTTATTTCAGTTACTGCACAGCAGTCTATATGCCTGGACTATTCCTAAAATATTCCACAGATGACGAACAGATTACAAAGTGTCTGTAACAGTAAGCATTGTAAAAAGGTGTGAATAGTAAATTCTGCACAACAAAACAATCATAGATTAAAGTGAACAATGGACACAAGTGCTGCTGAACAACTGCTAGGTGCTGATGAGCTTCCATACTGTGCAATCAGGTAGAGTGTTCAGTCAAATAGAAGGGACGTTGTACATCAGACTTAAAATAAAGAAAGAGTGGAAGTTTCGTTGAAAATACACCACATTTGTATAAAAGTCTTCAGATAAATTAGATTTGATATTTGTCTGACTAGTGAATTAGGGGTCAATGGTGTAATAGTTAGATCACTGTCAGTCGTGGAGCTGTCACATGGGGAAATTCTATTCCTTTTCTTAACTATGTTTTAAAACAGCGTACTTCTAGTAAATCCCACTGATATGTCAGCCACACAATATGGCCAACATCACTGTCTCTGAGTCCTAAGTGCTATCGCTGTTCAGAGTTTGGCAGACAGTAAAAATGGACCTGCTTCCCTTCATTGTCACACTGCTTTAGCACACAGTAATTGCACATGGCTATTAATATAAAGGTGCTGCTTATTACCTAAAGTGCTTACTCTGCTATTTGTAATTTTACGGTTGTGTAGAGGAAATTGTACTGTATGCACCTCCTATTTCATTGACATACTAAATACATTTTTATTGTCTTTTTTTTAGAATGAGGAAGGCCAAGCAACACGGCCAATAAGGAAGCAGCTGGATGGCAATCTGGTTTTTGAGCCGCCACCACCACCACCACCACAGATATGTACCTGTACCATATACTGCTCTGGCACGCTTGCTGAACCAGCACTTAACCTGCAAACCTTGCTTCCTTTTCAATGATACTCCACACCATCATCACCGCCTCCACCGCCACCGCTATAGGCACCTCCTGTGTTATCACAATGTGCAATTATATATATATATATATATATGAGTGTGTTTTTATACGTATGAGATGTACTGTATATATACAATGTTTTTTATATCGACTTTAAACAGTAAAGAGATATTTTTGGAGTCCCGTTTGCTCCTTGCGTGTCTGTTAAAGAGTTAGGTAGCACTGAATATAGTACTGATGATTTTGGAGCAAACAGCCCAAGCTCTGCATACTGACAGTGTTCTAATACGAAAATCATAACAAGAAATACGTGCGATTTACACACTGAAGCGGAACTGAGCACCAGTGGCAGCTTAACAGACAGCAGAATAAATAGGAAGGGAGATGACTTTCTTCACCAATTTAAAATTCACATTTAATTAACCCCATCTTAATAAATGTATAACACTACATACTGCATGTCAATGGAATATTATATATACTGTATATATACACAGAATGTCAACCATCGCTTTGCTTTTGTTCTATAACTAACTGGATTTTATTATATCCCAGTCTAAACCAAAAAACCTTGACCTTAGATCAGCCTAGGAAGTCTGAATTCCTTCAGGGAACATACTCTGCTAGAAAGGAATGTTCTTTTTTCAACCTTTTTTCCCCCAAAATCATAGCATTGTCTAAGCAAGGAAACATATGGAGTCACAAACTAATTGAGCAGCCAGTGCATATACAAACTGAAACAGATTCACATACAACAGATTCACAATACATTTTGATTCTGAACTATTAAGAATTAAGCAGAATAATTCATGAAATTACACCATATTTAAGACAGCATTTAGAAAGTTATCCCGCAGCCGCAACATTTATTTCACAATTGTGATTATTATGTCATAGAACCTGGAGAAAGAAAAGTTGCATGGCAGTGATTTTAATTATTATAATAACTCAACTGCCACATAATTGACTCTTACATTTGTGACTTTTCTATACTGTTCTATACAATGTACTTTTAGAGTAACACACGAATTACTCTTGAGTTGTTTGATTTCTCACTACTCTATGAGAAATTCTTAGATTGACACTGTCTGTCGCACTGGTGTGGCTTGGGTTTAGGGATGAGGGACACCCTAATAATCAGGAGTATGAATTCACAACACAAAACTGTGAGATATTAAAATGTAATTGCAGGATAAACAGCCTCAGGTATGTGATATCACCTCTCAGATGCAGGATAAAAATTCTCAGTTGCATTTCTTGCAGCTAGCAGATAAGAGCTTGGAATTGTGTAATATCAACCGAGCATTATGAGATAAATCTATACAACAATGTCTTATAGGTCAGGAAAACAAGTGTCTATATTAACTATACTAAATTGTTAACTATATTGTAATATTGTTATGCATGATACAAAAAAATTAAAAAAAGGTATCAGGAGTCATTTAAATTTAATGAACTAAGATGCTTTAAACCAATCATTAATTGAATAATAATGCACTTTATTGTATCTTCGATGTCCTGTTGTTAAATGGTAGCAAATCTATTTTGAGAAACACACCTCTCAGAAAATGTCAAACGTTTCTATGACGGAGTTAGAATGTATTTGGGAAAACGTCCATAAAACAATATATTTTAAACAGCCATTTATAATAAGGAAAACTAGTATTTTACTCTCAAAGCAAGGTGTACTGCTGTTCCCTGTAAAACTTATATGCTTATATTTCTGTCTGCCAGACACCTATGAAGGAGATTAGTGTATGAAATTTGTCTGAAACCTGACTGCTGATTTAAGGCAGTCGTTAAAGCAGCCAGGCGTCTTTTACACAGGCAGCCTGCAGGCACACAGTCCAGGAAACATACTGCCCAAACAGCATTAGGGAGGAAGGCTGCAGGCCATGTTGTGGGGGTTTAGACCACCAGTTACACTCCATTTCATAGTCAAGTGATTAAACAAACAATCGACAAGACCATAATGATTAATTACCCATTTGTACCCATTTTTTATTCCACAGTGGCTAAGAACATGTGCAATTGAGAAAATGCTTATGCTTAAAATTGCACCAGTGAGTTTGATAACTTGCTGATTAACTCAAATAGAGCGACATTACATGAACTATGCAATACAGAGTTCATGAAAACATAGCAATACGCAAAGATCACCTTGAAATTATAATTTTCTATCACACCCGGCTTTTAATTTGTTTTATAACTGAAAGAATAAACACCACCTATAGCCAATGGCACTTTTTTCAAAATGTTAAAAATTTGCTAAAAATAACACATGCCACCATCATCATGTGTTTGATATCTCTGATAAAATGTATTTCCCCTTTATAACTCCCAAATAATGTGAAGGACATTATAGATGGCAGCTCATTATATAACATACTTTGTACATGTACCACTGCTCAGTTTGGTTTATAAACTGTTTAATAAAAAATACATAATGGATTTATGAATTCTGTCTGATATATTCATTTGTGTAGTGATAGACTTGATTACATTTCAGCAGGTTTATTCACCATGGAGTCACTCACCATTTATTATAAGCTATTTAGAATAATCTAACATACAACAATTCATACCTCATCCAATTACACCAGACCACATTATACCCAGCCTCAGGACGTTGTGTGTTCTAGCAAGTAGAATCCTAGTATGATGTTATGGCAAACCAACAGATGGTTAAGAACATGAAAGAGTGTAACATTCTATTCGGGATCTTTTTTACTCATTTTGTTTAAAACACTTTATCATTCTTAGCCCCTTCTGAGCCCCTTATTGATTTCAGAGAGTGTTGTATAAAGTAAATTACTTTCAACAATCCAATGTGTTAGAAATTGGAAAATTCTGATCATCTTTTTTATTTTATTTTTTATTAAATGAAAGAATCCTACCTTTTAGGATGATTATTTCTGTACACACTGTACATATTTGGGAGCAGTGCACAAATTCAACTATTTTACCTTAAACAAGGCTATGGTGTATTCAGAGGCTGTCCTAGGGACACTAGGCATTAAAGAACTTTGTTAGATCCATACTGTGCATTAAATATACAGAATACTGTAGTCAGCATTATTGTATAGTTTATACATACTTTGATATTACGGCAGTGGGGTTGTTAGGGAAAACTGCTTGGAATTGCTCAGGAGGTAATGAAGCGTTTCAAGAATGTTGAGTAGGATTTCAAATGATTTGCAGACCCAAGGGGAAAATGCACCATATGGTATGGCTGCAACTCTTCAGAAAGCACTTTATGCTTTCTAAACATCCTTACTCTGACAATGTAAAATTCATTTTGACTAAACATACTTGTTAGGCAACTTGACAAATGTTACAGACATTTATTGCATTACCTCATTTCAATGTTCAGGTTCTTGACCTTTCTGCAACGTAAAATCTGAAACAATACAGCCCAAAGTCATATATATATACAGGGGTTAGACAATGAAACTGGAACACCTGTCATTTTAGTGTGGGAGGTTTCATGGCTAAATTGGACAAGCCT
>JAOUQV010000034.1:9622521-9635844 GCA_028565295.1 Aspidoras spilotus | reverse complement strand
TCACACTCTGCTCTTACTGGTGCAATGTGCAATTAATGAAGATTGGCCACCAGGTTTGTCCAATTTAGCCATAAAACTTCCCACACTAAAATGACAGGTGTTTCAGTTTCATTGTCTAACCCCTGTATATGTTTAAGTTACAATACTCTTAGAAATTTAACTTAAAAAAACATTGTGTGCAAAAAATATTTATATATATCACATACAAATCAGATACATTAGGCCCAATATTTATCCAGTGCTACACGTGTTTAGGATTTGAACTGCATATGTAAGGCTTTAGATGAATAATTTCATGCCTGTGTATGTCTTTGGGGTCGAAGTGTTTTTGTAACAGGCATGTGATGATGGTGCAAATGACAGAGACTTTTCTCCGAGTCACGGTGCGATCCTGCAGCAAACTGAGGAGCTTTGTCATCAGATCGAGACTGTGTATGGCCTCTATATTCTGTGGATTTCTGCTGGAAAAGATTTACAAATCTGTCATATGATGAAGGTTTAATCACATTAAGTTAAAATCAAGCTGCCTTTCCACAGTGCTGCAACACATTTCCTGTTTCTTGTTTATGCGTGAGTGAAAGAGGAAGCGAAACAATGCTTTATACACTATTTATATACTGTATATTTACATACTACAGTGACTTTATATGTGTGGGTAACATACCTTGATGATTTTAGGATATCAACAAAATGATTTAAAACAGATAGATCAAGACTTTCTGGAGCCTTCTGCCAGACCTACAGTAGGACAAACAATTCATGAGAAGGGATGAAATTTACCAGGGATCTCCAACATTCTAATTTAGATACCTCAAAGTTGCATAGAATATCCTGAAGAGCAGTGAGGTCATAGACAGATACGCTTCCTGTTCCCAGCTCCACAGTGCCCACTATGGCTAAAATCAGCTGGAAGGTCCTGCAGCTGATTAGGTGTGCCTTCATTTTCAGGATTAAGGCAAAGAGCTGCAAAATGACAACCCAAAAAAACTGAATATACAGCAATATAACATAAATATATCTAATATTCTGCAGACCAAATACATTATGCAATAATGAAACATATGCAAGAAAAGGCAACAAAAAATAGCTATAATGTGCGAGTAATAACAGTAGCTATAGTGCTGTCTTGAAGCAAAGGAAAATTTGGAGTATAATACTTTATTATGGGATGATAATTGCTAGATTTTATCTCCTGACAATCCACATACGTGATGATGTCTAGCAGAAATGATCAATGTCTTTACCAGATGACTGAACAAATACATTTTAAAACATCTCATCTGATCTATACAAACTGTGCATTCTATCTAGTTTCAACAAATATTTCGAACACTCATGTGATACCTTATAGCCACTGATGCGCTTCATCTCTTTTTTCATCACGTGATTTGTGTCTAATACAGATAGCAAAACTTTGACAGCTGCATACAGAGAACTATCGTCCGTGGCCATTGCAACCAAGCTGAGAACAGCTTCAGGCCCTCCAATGTACAGAAAATTGCTGGATGCTGTGTTCGACGTAAACTTCCTCACTCCTGCGAGTCATTGAAATGAATAGGAAATTAGCAAATGAATGTACGTGAAGACCATATTAGTAAGCACTGCTAGTATATACTCACCAAAATGTCCAAGCAGAGCAGCCCCGATAGTTCTAGCAGTTCCATTGAGATGCTGGCTGATGTTTCGAATCAGAAACACAGGAGTGTAATTATCTCTTGAGGGAATGCTCATCTACAAGTTAATAAATTATAATTTCTGTTATTATTACTCTTTATGTTGTTTTGTTTAAACTAAGCTAGAGCTGATAAATTAGCAGTACCTCTTTGGCAATCAGACGACAGTCCACTTCGTTGTACTGATCTCTGATTTCTGCTACGGTAGTGACAGTTGCCACTGCTGGGTTTATCGCAAATGAAATCCTCTCTGGAGAAACTAACCTCACTGGAGAAAACTCTAATTTCCCATTGCACGATAAAAGACATGACCACAGGCACCATTTTGAATTTCCAATACCACAAAAACGGAAAACCTTCTGGCAGTATTTTAAATAAAAAACTACTTGCTTACTCACCTTGAGCATCAAGTGCAAGGTAGTTACCCCGGTACCTAGTGCCTTGTTCATACATGATTCTTACATTATCAGAGCACAAGACTTCCTCAAAGAAATATGCAGGACCGATACGCCAGATCAGAGCTGCATGCTGCTTCCATATCGGGGGAGTGCCAATAATTCCACATACATCAATGACCGCTGATGCATCCATTGCTGTGCACAGTCCCGGAAATGGCTGAATATACTGCATCTATCGAAAGCATCCATATAATGAGACTAAGCTAAGTATTAAACTGAATGATACATGCCTTATAAAACAGGACGAATCGCAACATTTATACAAACCTTTGCTGTCTCAATCATCTCTGCATTTAAATAAGCAGTTACTTTGCAGCTCTTTTTGATGTCTTTTGCCATAGTAACAACAAGGTGATGCCATAAGCCTGGCATCAACTGTTTAGAGCACTTAAAATGCACAGTAGTTGGCAGGGCAGTTGGCGTCCCAGGCATTGGCTCCATTATGTCTGTGAACCACAAATTATTATGACCATAATCATAACTTTAATTTTAATACTTGAATAGCTATTAGCTCACCAGGACCACTAATAATAAGACACAGTCACTAATCAAATTGACTTAGAGCAATCATGGTAAAATATCTTACACAAATAATGTAGGGAAAATTAGACATCACCTAAGAACTGGTAAGCCTCCTCTTCAGTGCTGATCACCAGGCAGCCATCCGCGGAGGAGATGCTGACTGACAGGCAGCTAAAGTGCTGCTCCGCACGGGACATGTGGCGCACCACTGTCAGCAAACGCACCGGATGAGAGTCACAGGCTGAGCTGAATCTGCTTATCAGAAACCAGCAGGAGAAAGACAAACCAGCAGATGGAGGAAACCCCCGGCATTCTACGAAGCCAACACATCAAAAGTGAGCACTTGATTAGCTGCTTGGTTCATACATTATTGTCTATTCTTAACCCAAATAGCTTAGACGTATTTAAGGTTTGGTCACATTGGGGATACATTTGGTTAGGATTCATGTTTAGATTTCGTGGGATCAATATTTGGGCTTGTAATCTGAATTCTGATCTACAATAGCAACAAAACAACATTTCTCACCACCACCAATGCCTCCTGTGGAGATAGAATCAGCACTGACACCTTTCACTGTAGCAAGAGATGGCAGAAACAGACAACTAGAAATGCAAAAACACACAGTATCACAGACATCATCAACATCATATACATACAGTATATGCAACAGGGCCCAGTTGAGTAATGATCTAATATAGGAAGTTGCTGAAACTCACCCATATCCACTGTCAGTCATGTCAAACTCCACAAATGATGGCGAAACTGACACTGCGTACGGCTGAAAACTCCGCGGCGAGGTTATTGAAACAAGGCTAATAATCTGGTGAAGAGCTACAGGTGTCCTGCTAGTGGATGCAGTGCTCAGCAAGCTGAAACACCGTTTTGAGGTTAGTCTGTCCTTTTTGGCCTCTGAAAGCTCTTCAGCATCATGGTTAGTACAATGTCCTGAAATAAGTATAAGTATAATACAATATGTAAGCCAGTTTGTTGACCTTAAATGTATGCTAAGACTATCTGCTCAATCAGCAACAATAAAGGACATTCATTAATATCCTGTACCATTCGACAGAGGATTTTGGTGTGATGGGTCATCCTTAGAAGTAGAATTATACTTTTCTGTATTACATATAAAGGGAAATTGCAAACACACGAACTGTCTGGAAAGAACAGAAAATAAACCACGTATGTGTATCAAACAAAATGAAATGACCAAACACAAAGAATCAACAAATAAACATTAACAAGTTCATGTAAATCTCAAGCACTTTAAGACCAACCTGAGGGACTTGTGGTCTATAGATTGCGATGCAAGTTTTTCCAGGATGCGTACCACAGGCAGATGAAGTAAGTGCGTACTGTTTCTAAGGATGTCCCTGCAGTGACTTAGCAGGGTTTTCAGCAGACCAGACTCACACATGATCTGCCTGTTCCGCTCAGACTTCACCAGAGTCTGCACATGATGAGCCACAGCCAGCTGCAGCTCAACAGACAGCTGCAGAATGGAAAGAGCAATAGAAAAATTTAAAAAACACACATGTCTGTAGATATTTATGAACAGGAATTCTAGCTTAAGCCTGGATAATAATGTAGTTATATTTCATACATTTATTTGGCAATTTGCTTTATCAAAGATTTACCAGAATTTTGAATTTAAAACTTACAGAACAAATGGGTTTCAGTATATTTAAAAAAAATATGAAAGTTTCAAACCTCCGGGTTACTTGGGCAGTAGATATGAGGCAATAGAGTCATGATGACCTTGATTGCTCCTGGGTGCAATATTGAATGATTGCGTGAAAACCTGAACAGAGACAACATTCCTTACTAACACTCACCAAATAAAATGATGGGTTAATGTACCTTTAAAAATAAGTATCCCAGTGCAATAACTTCATTAATATTATAATATTATAGTCCATACAATACAGTAGTTAGATCAATATTTTAAACTAAGAAATCTAAGGTAAACATGATACATAAACGTTTTAAGCTAAAACCAATCAATAATTCTTTAGTGAATCACTCAACTAATGATAAAAGTCCACTCTAAACCTTCTACGCCCTAGTTTCAATTCAAGTCTAGATATGACTTATCCATTTTGGCCAACACATTACAGAATGTAGCTTATTGAAGCCTTCTTTTAAAATAAAAACATGATATAGGCTTATTTTATATTTTTTACATTTTGACATTTGACATTTTAATAGCTTTTTTTACTACTTTGTGAAACAATAATAAAATTAATATGCCACTGAATGTACAGCATATGAGGTTTGTCCACTGAGGAAAAGGAGGCCATCCTTAAAATATACACAAAAATGTAATAAAGTCATCTAAAAAAAGTACTTCCAATATTGTTTTATCTATTTGAAATGTTTTTCCTCTCTCAACAACCTCCTCTCCTATTCCATTCAGCTCCATTATAGATTCTCCAAACTCATGTGGCCTGAGCTCTTCATTTTAACATAGAAGCCTATTGGAGTAACCTCCAGGAGAGGAAATTTACTCTGGAAGCTTCTATTATAATTGGCTAATAAGGAGCTGGCCGTGATACTGAATACCCAATTATAGTTATTAGATTACAGACACCTAACATCAGTGAACCAATCAGCAGTGATGTCAGTGCTGGTGGATATCCAATTTTGAGGGCAGGAGTGATCAGTCATGTAAGGATGCTGTTTTTGCAATGTCATATGTCCTCTATGTTTCATTTATTTTATTTGTTTATTTAATTCTATTTGTTTCTTTTTATTTTTAAGCACTTAATATATATATATATAATTATTTGGTTGATTTTTTTCTGCTTTTTGTGTCCTGTGATTGGTGATTAGTTGTTGCTGACCCATGATACATTTCCAGCTTCCAGCTGCAATTGTCGCTAAATGTGGAGCTGAACATGTCTGTTTACTGCACAGTATGTGGAATATTACTCTGCTTTGTGTTCGGAGGAAAGTGCACCAGTGTACTTGTCAGCTCTGAACATGATTTATCATGGGGAAAGACTTTTTGCTTGTTTGGTTTCCTCCTGTGCAGCAATCGACAGTTTAACAACCTGGTACTCCTTGATATCGCAGGACATTGCACGGGTTATTGGTCGACTCTGCCCCTATTGCCAGTATTTCTGTGAGGCTTTTCTCTACTTTCTGCACTGCTACTGTTATCACTCTTAACTGTAAAGCGACCTTGTAACTATTTTTTAAATAACCACTTTCAGTCGTTTGTGTCACAATGCACTTAAGTGAATAAGAACTGGGAAGAATGTGGAAGTACAGTAAGTGCAGAGACTGGTTTATTTACAGTGCACAAAAAATGCAAACGAAACACTATTTGCAAAAACCAGAAACAAAACACAGATAAATCCCGCCAGGACTACGCTGAGAGTTTGACTACAGTGAAAGGTTTTGGGTCAAAGCAGCAAAAACATCACATTACAGTATGATTATACTCATTTATACTCAAACGCAGATTAAATTACACATCATACACAATATTACAGTTTATACTGTACATTTCATTCAGTATAACAATGTTTTTTTCTATGTAGCTGGCCTTAAAATAATGTATCGTTCTAAATAGACTGTTTTATTACCAATTTGTTTTGTTTTAATAGTGATTTATATAGTGTATGTTGATTCAAAATGCAGAACACAATTCATTAATAAATAATTCAATTAAGCTAATTAGTTAATTATGTGATTTAGGCATATGACCTCACTAACACCATATCAACCCTCCCTCAACTAAATAATACTGTTCTTCCTTACTTCTATGACCACCAGCCACCAGTAACATACAGTATTGCTAGTTTGTTAACTAGCACCTCTAGGTAAGTTATTTTTTTGTATAGCGCTTTTCATACACAATGACAATTCAAAGCAATTTACATGAAAAATAAAAGCATTAAAGAGTTAAAGTGCTTTAGAAATAATAAATACAGTAAATAAGCTCATAAAATTAAGTGCATGAAACATAAAAGTATTTTTAAAAGCTGTCAGAATCTCAACCAGTAGAGCGTGCCCAAGCACCAACCAAGAATCATCCCAAAAATCACGTGAAGTGCTCTACAATCTGGACTTCCTAGTGGCAGGAAAAACCTGTACATGATTTGAGTAAATCTCATCACATACTGTATGTGTTAAGCACGCTTGTAGTTCCTTCAGGAAATGCACTTCTAGCTCATGTTGTTGGTCTGTATAGTTTGGCAGCATATAAAGACTGAATAGAATAGGTCCAAGAAAGGATCCTTGAGGGTTCCACATGCCAGAACCACTTCAGAAGTTTATGATGCGCTCTTGCTCCAAAAGCTACAATCCCAAAGTTCCTATTGTCAGCAATCAGGTACCTGATTTGAGGGGTTCATCCCATCACACTCTGCTCAAAAGTGCTGCTTTGTCTAGGAATCTCTGCAGAGCAATACAATTTGAATTGCCAGTCTTTCTATACGTCTATACGTCTATACGTATCTCATCCAGTTTACCTGTCTTAGTTCATGATTTGTTCCAATATTGGTGATTTAGTTTGACATATCACTCTCACCAGTCACTTTCTATCAGACATTCAAAATCACTACATTTACCTAGAAATTCAATTTAAATTATTTTAAATTGTAGAGAATATTGTCTGAAATTTTAGAATATCTCATCAGTTGAGTTAGTTTTAGAGTTTTAAGCGTTTGTTTGGCACTAGGTATTAAAAACTCTACCTTTTACTACCATGTTAATTTCTTAAAATCTCTTTTGTCTGTCTTTATCTTGCCAAAAATAATATTTCTTCTTAATCTACTCAAAATTACACCAAATCAATTCTCCCTTTCGCACATCTCCCTTGATCAGCTATACTTTAAATACTGTATATTGCCAGTTTTAAGTTTTTGTTTGGAATGTGCTAATCAAGCAAATCTTCTTCACTACCCTAGGAGCTGCATCAAAACAGAGTGGGTGACAGTTATTTTGAATGACTCTCCAACTCCAAACACTAGCACCATATGCACCAAACAAGGCCTATGTTTTAAGCACTCTTCTAGTTTTTTTGGTAAATTCACATCTAGTTCATGTACAATTTGGCAGCATATAGAGACTGAATAAAAGAGGTCCAAGAACATAAGAGACCCAATATACGAATCTTTCAAATGATTACTAATTTCAAAGTGTAGTAACTCATTTGTATTCTTTTAAAAGGTTAATTTTGTGGGAGAAATGGAAAGGGGGTTTGTACAACTAGCATTCCCTGTTAATGATATCTCTTGGCAACTTGAAATGCTTTGTCAGATAATACAAAAAGCAATAGAAATAACTAGCAATAGATATTAACTGTGATGCTGCTTAGCATAAAATGCAAATAATAAATAACTCCTACCTCCCAGACTCAGGCGAAATTGTGAAAGCTGCTTTTCGGATCCGTGCCTGAAAGTCATCCTCCCCTGGCTTGTTGCTCATGACCTCCTGCTGATTGTCCTCACTCTCTGAGGACTCCTTTAACCCGGCACACAAATCTATAGCCATGCTAATTCCTATCGCAAACTGCTCCAGAAAGTCTAGTAATCTCATGCAATCCTGCAATGCAGCAGATAGAGGACATTCAGAACACTTAGTCAACTTTAAAAAATCCTGGAAAGTCCTGTTTTCCTTGGCTGTATATAAATCTTCTGATGCACCACCCAGGAAGCAGCCGATCTGCAGAAGGGCCTCGGCCAGCCTTTCATAGAGGTTGTTGACGTGGAAGAAGTGAGCATTGACAGGATACAGGTGCACAGCCATGGTCATAGTGTGTAGCGTAAGCAGCAGCAGCTCCATCAGACCCTGGTGACTAAGAGATGCCCACACACCTATCGGCTGCTGCAGTAAGGAACCCTCCATGTCCACCAGCATAGAGAGCAGACTGGTGAAGCCACCAGCTGTGCGAAAAGCATTCCAGCTGTTTGGATTTTCCAGCAGTACTTTCTGGATCGACTGGGATCAAAAAGAGCAGTAAAAAAATTCAGTTTGCTCAAGTATATCTTGTCCTGTGTTCACATAATTTGCAGACATTGTAATACATTTACATTTCCCAATAAAGATAACATCCAAACTGAGATGGGTTCAAAATGCCCTGATACATTATGTGTATATTTCCAAATTCGTTTTTGCTTATTCGATTTATAAAACCAATACTTCGGTAAGCTAACGTACCATAAAACAAAGCCAAAAACAAAATATCACATCAACACTATGATATTAGCTGTAAGGTAATTCAGAACATGGTCTGGAGCATATCTGTCTTATACCCATTTACACTATAACAGTCCGTAACTTAATATTCTTCTGCTTGAATATAAAATATGGAGATACAGTAACTGGCTAATTGGGTTACATATAATTTGATTATATTCACATTCCCTGATCTGATATTGCTCATAATTTGCAGTGTGTCACACTGCTGGGCTGCGATCCTAATCAAATAGAGCTTGAGTTAACAGCAAAATGTATATTAGCAAATCAATCTGAATTTGGCTGTAATGTAATCAGAGTCCCGAAGGCTGCAGAAATAAATTCTCACACCTATTATGCTTTAAATTTGTTTAAATTTGCTATAATTAGATATTAAATCTGAGTCTGGGTGTCTGGACGCAGACTCTTCTCTGTGCAGCTTAATGTGACTTTCAATGTGAAATATTAAGTGAGAGAATAGAGATAAAATGGTAAGGTGGTGACAAAAAAAATGAAATGAAAGAACAAGTACAGAAAATACTAAATGACTTGACAGCATAGAGACAAGTGACATAATTTAAACACCATACATGCAGCAGATCTTGTTTGAGTTGCAGTTCAGTTTCAGTAGAAGAGCAGAGAGCTCCTATTGCAGTGCTCATGTACTCCTCTGGATTCATCTCCGATAACTGCTCCAGGATACACAATGTTGGACTGCGGTACATTTCATCATCTAGGAAGATCTTTATGTAGGGAATCATCCCAAAGTCCCGTATAAACACTAATGCATTGAAGAAAGGAAAATTTCTCAGTTATTTATTTAATTGCAATCTGTCAGAAGTCTGTCTGTTCTTTATTCATTTGCTTTCATCATCCCAGACTTCCTCTTTTTGTCAAAATCCCTATGGCAACAAGTGACATGTGGTATATTTGTCTTTCCTAACTGAAGTCAGGTCAAATACTTTAAATGTGCTGATTAATTTAATAAAGAGGTAAAGAGGACTTACAGATTAGTTACTGAAGGTTTGATTTCATGTTACCAGCAGATATTATATAACCATGGTGGTGTTGTTGTTGTAGTTTAGCCAGTTAGCCAAACCTTTAGAGTCCTCGGAATGGTTCTGCTGGTTTAACAGGTGCAGGCTGGTTGTTTTAGACGGCTAATTTCATATAAATGAACCAGTAGGGGTGGCACAATGGTGCCATGGGTAGTGCTGTAGCCCCATGAATTGTACGTGTGAAGTTTGCATGTTATCCCCATGTTTTATGTGAGTGCTCAAGTTTCCTCCCGCATTCCAAAGACATGAGGGTTAGGTAAATTGGTGCTGCTAAAGTAACCCTTAGTGTGTGAATGTTGTGTGTGACTGTGTGAGCCCTATTATGGAGTGGCACCTGGCTGGCCCATGACCCCATGTGGATAAAGCAGAAGATAATATAGGCTGCATAGTTTAATAAAAGATAAATGACCAGAACAAAGGTTTAAAAATAAAAACATCTATATGAAAGCTATATGTATATTTTATTACATGCATATATTGATTATGAATTGCTCTGTGTCGCACCAACACTGTTGATGGTTCCTGGAGTGCCCACAGTAGTAGTGTTTATAGTAGTAATAACTCTTTTTCCTGTGCCACTTAGTCCATAACCATGACTGTGACCCTATCCAATTCAGCAACCTCACAACATTTATAAACTCATTTCAGTATACCTGAATTTCTGACGGATCTCATTGCCAGAGCAGCAACTACATTTAACATGCTGGTAGTCAGCTGCTGTTCACAGTCTCCTGTTTTCAGTTCCCCTTTATTCACTATACACAATGGAAATATCAGATTAGCACTATGGACATTAACATTATGTAATGAATGGTACACAATTACCTACATGTTATATAGTTCACCTGAAACACCAGCTTTCCTCAGAATCTTAGCTCGCCGTCTGAGTTCTACTAACACAAGATCCATCAACCCACCATCACTCAGCACATCAGACAGCAGGCTACTGCTCATCACCATGTTATGGAAACACTTCAGCGCAGCCAAGCTAAAGGCATGGGATGATCCCTCCTTTAGCACAGCCTGCACCTTACGTAATGTATCATGAGGGATGTAGGAAAGCTGGAAGACCACAGTCTCTAGAAGCTTAAAAAAGATACTATGGACAGGTGCTGGTTTCTGCCATGTACTATCAGCCAGCTGGACCAGACTCTGCAACGTCCACTCCAGCAGGAAGAAATTGGCCTTGTCCCAAGACCAAATCCTGTGGATTGTGTGCAGAATTTGACTACAGGCCAGTGTGCTGCCTGAACGCAAAAACGAACACTGAAGTATCTGAAAAGCTCTTAGGTTCTTCACTGTTCTTCCTGCAAAATCAAAATATCTAATTATAATAAAACTGCCATCTTTGCTTTCCAATGAAGTAATGTTATTATAAAACATTATATAATGGTATTTTGGCACAGTCAGAAAGTGATTTACATCTCCTGAGAGAGTGTCATGTCATTACAAGTACCTTTGGGCATGTGTACACAGGAACTCAGCACTTGACCAAATTACACTCTTATAGATTGATTGAAACGATGTAATTTGGTACACATTAAAAAAACACCAGAGAGATCTATAATTCAGTATGTATATAATCCTGTCAAAAGTCTAAAATACGCTGCTTTCTTCACTAGATATATACACTGAATTTAGTGGAAATAATAATATAAGTGCAGGGGTAATAATATTTAATTTCACCCTTAATTAACATCACATCAGGGTTAAATAAAATCAAGTTAAAAAGGAGCAGTGTTTCCTCCTTTTAGAAGTGAGGTGCTCTGTGTGGTGATGAATGGTGGATTGTGTTATGGAGGAGAAGAATGAATGCGGGGCATATTAAGTAGGTTAGTGATGAGAGCTCTACTTCGTCATAATTGCCTTTCTGTTAATGGAAGGTAATGGTGAGGAGATGTATTTGTTTGTTCAGGATATGTGGTATGTTTATACCTGTGGTCAACGGAGGGTCAAATTTGAAGCCTGGTGGCTGGGGATTGTTTACACAGAGGGCCACCTTTAACTCAGTTTTACCAAATAAAGTGAATGAGGCAATGAGGCTTAGGAGGTCTTGCACTGGAGAAAAGTTCTCCTCAGATGTTTCATCCTCACACCTGTAACAGAAGAAATGACTAGCTAAGAAGGGGTCAAAAATCTAATGTGATTATATGTTTTATATGCCACTGGACTTTTAAAAGGCTGGGTTTGTCAACTCATAAAAATATTACATGGAAAATTTAACTTTGCTACTTAATTAAGTTCAGTCTTTGTAATATTATCTAATATCTTATGTAATATTAACTGTAATGTTAATCTAGGATGCTGTGTTTGTGAACATGGCTTTGTAAAAGCAATGTCCTGGGGTATTGATGTCCTGCAGTGACTACAGTGAGGATGATTCAGCACTCATATACACAATTATAAATATGGACAATATAAAGACACAAAGTTTAATTCACCAATGATCTCAATATGATACCTCTTATTATTTAACACAGTGCTATAAAGATACATTATTAAGGGAATATGAAAGTGAAAGACAACGACGGAAAGAGTTTTTATCTTTGAGGACTTTCCTTATAGCAACTGCTATAATAAATTCACTGTGTTTATGTTTTGACAGCCATTATTATACATACCTTTCCATGATGGCTTGGAGGACTGTGTAGCCATCATTGTTCTCAAACTCCTCAAAAAGTGCAGGGTTATTTGGATAGGAATCCTTCACAAAGCTGAACACATTCACGGCGACCTCAGCAAGGATCAGCCCATGGACCTTCTCAATCATCGTCTGTAAATTCTGGATGCAGATCTTCACACAGTTCTTAGCTGCGCAGAACAAATAATGGGTAGTTTTAATGATTATCATAAAGTGTGTTTTGATGATTCCAGTCTGTATAGTAAGTAATGACAACTTATCATCTTGCAACTATGATTAGTTAAACTAAGCTGATAATGATCTGGTTGCTGAAGAGAGCGAGGCAAAGCTAACTGGATATGTAAACAATAGTGAAATAATTTGCATATACATTGTTAAATTTCCACACCTGTTAGACTTTTTTAATGAAAGGAGCATTTGGGGAGTTGCCTTTCTCAGTGGCACATCTCTTGGTTCCCAGCCTTCTATCCTATACAGGGGTTAGACAATGAAACTGAAACACCTGTCATTTTAGTGTGGCAGGTTTCATGGCTAAATTGGACACGCCTGGTGGTTAATCTTCATAAACTTGCACATTGCACCAGTAAGAGCAGAGTGTGAATGTTCAATTAGCAGACATTAGCAGAGTTCAAAAGAGGACAAATTGTTGCTGGCACATCTCTGACCAAGACAGCAAGTCTTTGTAATGTATCAAGAACCACTTTGGAGTGTTTTGGATGAGCAAGTCAGGAAACGTTTTCCTCCACCAGCATCACGTAGTGACCTGGCCACTATCCTGCAAGAA
>JAOUQV010000034.1:9564631-9575430 GCA_028565295.1 Aspidoras spilotus | reverse complement strand
GACCAACTCCATATTTAATGCAGGACAGGCTTTCAATACAAGAGAACTACCTTTAGTACTGTTTAAACAAAACGGAATATGAAGTAAATAATATTTCAATGCCGGTCGTAGCCAATTCCGGAATAATTATTCTGAAATCCATTATTGAATGACTGCCATAAAAAATATCTCAGAACCATTTTAGCCACAATCAAGTAAAAAGGAGCTTCATTAAATAACGTTTACTCTATACTGTATTCATAATGTTGTTTGGATTCGAAAAACTCTTCCTTGCTCTAACAAAAATGTACAAATGAAAGAAACTAAATTCGGGGTCAGAGCTGTACAAACCAGCACTTGGATAAATTATTTTGAAACAAAGGAAAATTAATAAAAATACTACACCGATAGCCATCAATACATTAATCATTTACATTCACTATCTAAAGGATCAAAATACAACGATGTTTTTAGCCCATATCAACTAAAAAAAAAAAAACAACCCACACACTCACATAAATAAAATCAAATTAAATAAAAATATATATATATTTACAGTCTATATATTCAGTCTTTACATTTTACAACTATATTATTATTTTAAGGGAGAATTGAGTAAGCTGGTTAAAAAGAAGTCACATTCAGTAGCTGGAATCTGCAGTAGCTTCCTGATAATGTAGAATAAAATTATGAAATCTTGCAGTACTTAGAAGAAGCGAATAATGCTAACTGACACACTTATAACTGTGTGTATTTACACTGCCTATGCACCGCAAACATTTTTTTCCCCCAATAAAAATATAGATACAAAAAGACCTTTGAAGGACAAACATTATGAATAAGCAAAACTGAGTGACCTATATCTGATACCATGCGACACACAGCGATGCGCCAGGGGAAGGTGATAGTCATCTGCAGCAGCTCAGTGCTCCGGCTGTGGCCTCTAGACTGCTGTCTGTGTCTGACGCCATGGTTGGCTCTGTAGACATGGAGGATACATCGTTGATGGAGGAGGAGGAAGAAGCCTGAGGCGAGCCACTGACTACTGCCCCACCTGTGCTATGAGAAACACACATATCATCAGACATCATTTCACACAGCCCATGCACCAACAATAAACAACAATAATACACTGTATTAATATGCATTAGTAGCCTAGATAGCTCGATAGTGCGCATAATGCTGCACAGTACACATATCAAAATGCTTTGATACAGATACAAAGTAAGTAAGACTTTGTTAAGCAGATGCTGACATCTCAGAAATATTAAGCTTTGTTTCTGTTTCATTCTATGTTTACAGTAAAAAAAAGAATTTTCTTACAAATTGTAAGAAACAAATATATTTCGGACTGTAATTTTTACTTGCACCGTGCTTTTTATAGACATTTCTCCCCTCACCTAGCCACTATTCGGTGCACAATTATTGTTATGTGCTGTTAGCAATTACCCACATCATGGTGTACACTAAATTTAGGGTGTTTTGACAAGTTACTTGTATTGCAGAAGGACACGCTTGCTATTTTCTACAGTCTGCTTTACTTTGAATGCCATCATTAATTGCAAAATGACAATAAGCCTGTGAATATATACACTAGGATTTTCTCAGACAGCGACATGGTACAGAAGTGTTTTTCACAGTACACTTTAAGATCAAACAGTAAAACTTGTAAAATAAATAAATAAAAATGCAAACCACTGCATTGATTATTGCTGAATTTATAGCCCAGTAAAACTGTTCCATACAACAGTTTTTAAACATAAAATATCAAGGTCACGTCTTTGGTAGTTCTGGAGATATAAGGAGTTAAAAATGGATTTGCAGGGGAGGGGGTATAGCTGGGAAAATAGTCAATTTTTTTTAATCCATATGGAAGGACACACATCATTTGTATTAAAAGTAAGTGAGCATGATGTCGTACTGATACAGGCATTAGTATTGATGCACTCTCAATATACAGTGATTAATCAAAACTTTACCACCACCTCTTAATATATATGTTCTTAATACATTTAGTGCACTCTGCCATTCCACATGTACAGATTACAGTCCATCTGTTTCTCTGCATACACAGATAACTCCTCATTTACACTCACCATCCATGGTCATGCTCCTTAAAAGACCACCATAGAAAAACCACAAAAACTACAGCAGCACCGCTGTGTATATACTACGTGGTGTCCTTGTTATGGCCTTTTCCTGAAAAAAAATCAACCCATTTATAGGAAAAATTATTTAACTAACCTAGAGGAGGAGGTTGGCCACGGATGACACCATTCTTCATTCTGTCCTCCCAGTCCAGCACTTCCTTATAAATCAACTCTGATGCAAAAAGGATATCGATATAAATAGTTAAATCGTCAGGCGCATACACGTCATGGAAACAGGCAAGGTGTAAGCTGCCAAAAAATACAATCCTATGTGTGACAAAATATTTGTCTTTCTAAATAAAGTAACATCCATAAGCCCTTTCAAACATGCCAGAGAGAGTCATTAACACATTCAAGTGACTTCATCTAACAGACTTTTGACTAAGCACAAATTATATTCATACTAAACTTCTGGTACTTTTCACCTGCATTGAATTTCATAGAAATAGAAACGGAGGCTCATGCTACCTTTCCATTCCTCCACTGTGTGGTCTCTTTCATCCAACTGCTTGTCAGTGATCACAGGGGGAGGCTGGGGAAAAAAAAGTACTTTGGTTACACTATTCAATCAATTCTTCCTTTACCCTCCATATGCATGATCCTATTTGAGTTAGAAGTATACTGTATCTGGATTTTATATATATGGTACATACAGCGGTCATTGGGAGGGAGAATCTATCCCATACGGGATGTCAGTACATGGCAGGGCACCATTTACATAAACACATTCACATACTCACACGCTCAATTTAGTTTGACCATTCTGACTACCTGTATGTTTTGGGCAGTGAGAGAAAACCAAAACACACAAGCACATACACACTTCATTATTTGAAAACACAAAGAATAACCCAAATAAAGACAACACTGAACCATCGAAGTATTAGGCAATTATGTTGCCCACTGTTGCCATGCCAAACATTCATTATAGAAAATAGAGAGAATGCAATGGTGCTAATAGGTTTGTGAACCCTTATTAATTTTCTATATTGCATAAATGTATATAACTATATAAATATGACCTAAAACATCAAACGATTTTAATACAAGTCCTAAAAGTAGATAAAGAGAAGATAAACAAACAACAAAATATTACATTTGGTCATTTATTTATTAAGGAAAATGATTTAATAATACATACGAGTGGAAAAAAAGGATATCTCTAGGATTAGTAGTTAATTTATAGGTGAATTTAAGGTCAAGGTGTTTTGAATGACAATGATGTTTAAATGGGGCGCCTCAAAAAAAAAAAAAAGTTGTTGATGCTCATCGGGCTAGAATAGGTTACAACACCATCTCTATCAGACAGACTGTTTAAAAGTGAAGGAAATTTGAGACCATATATCAGAAAATTCTAAAGAAAAATGTCAGGACATCTGTACATGAACTGAAGGCCTAAGCACACAAGACGTTCTATCAAAGAAGGATTAAAGAAGACTAATGTTCATGTTTTGGAATGGCAAAGTCAATGTCTGTACAGAAGAATGAGCTAAAATTCCTGAATCAGGTATTGCTGCACAAGGGGTCACAAAAGATACTGAAAGCATATGTTAACATACTTTTGCCACTCAGAAATATGTAATATTGGATCATTTTACTATAAATAAATAACCAAGTATAATATTTTTTCTCATTTGTTAAACTGGGTTTTCTTTATCTACTTTTAGGACTGATGTACAAATCTGATGATGTTTTAGGTCATATTTATAGAGAAATATAGAAAATTTATAAGGGTTCACGATATCACTATATCTGGAAATACTCATACTGTAATGTAAGAAATAACTAGCCAATTTCTTACTTGGTTACTATTACTTATTTAATAAAACATACTGAATAAACCTGAACAACCTCATTTTTTAATCCCAAATAATGTTTGCTATTTACCTGACTACAACACATACAATAGAAAACAAGTAGCATAAGCAAATGAGTTTATGCATAACCACTTGCCAATGAATGAGTAAACCATAGAATATTTATTGACTAATGTCATCTTCAGCATTAATGGCATTATAGACTCATTATAATGGCAAGAACAATACTATGTACTGTGTATCATACTAAAGCTTCACATCTCAAACACAAAGTTTCAACACACGTCAATGACAATTTAGCATTTCCAATTTACCCAGCGTGCATGTCTTTGGACTACGGGAGAAAACCGGAGTACCTGGAGTAAACAGACGCAAACACGGGAAGAACATGCAAACTCCACAGTATATACTTACAGCCTCAACCTCAGTTGGATCATACCACACATTAATGTAAGGGTGCTGCAGAGCTTCATCTACTGAGATGCGCTTGGAAGCATCTATAACTAGCATTTTAGAAAGCAAGTCTCGGGCCTGGCTCGCTAGAACACAGAGACAAACTTTCAGTCAGGGTCTTCTTGTTTGACACGCAAACATCAGTGACATACAATCATATATTTATATGGATCAAATTAAAAGAGCTAAAATACTTATACAGTGTTACAGAACAGTTAGTCTTCGTTCTTTATAGAAAATGTAGACATTGGCAGCAGCTACAAACTACAAGTGACTTTCAATCATACTACTAGAATAAACAATCAAACAAAAATCCATATAACAGATTATTATTAAACCACATAATACCTTTGAGTTTGTTGTGATCTGAATCAGCAGGAAAAAGAACATCAGGGAAAAGCTTCTCAAAGCTGTATCCAGCATAGCGAGGTCGGTTCTCCACGTATGTCCTTACAGACTGATTGAGTTTCATCAGGAACTCTTGGGATGGGGTCCCCAGCTGCTCAATGACTTTGTTCCACTGATCAATATCTTGAGATCACAGGTTAAAAAAAACAATACTGAAGGATGTACAGAAAAGAAACTGGGAGCTGAAAAGAGACCAACAACCTGGGACTAAATATAGACAAATGATAGTGAAAGTCTTTGCATGAAATCAAAACCTAATGGCTGACCAAAGAGTTAAGATATTTATGGCATGTGTCTAATTGTGTTAGGTGAAAGACAGAAATAAAGAAATACACAAACAACGAAAAATGGGTAAGGATACGATCGGTGCCTGGAAACAACACACTACCTCTGACCATTTCAGCCATGATACAGCCGACAGACCAGACATCAACTGAAAAAATGTAATGAAAATTAGATTAGCATGCAACTAACTAAAACATAACTAAAAACAGACACAAGATAGGAAATGAGGGAAGGAAAATGTCAGGGTAAAAAAAAATGAAGATGAAAGTGGAAACAGTGAACAACATACCAGATATATATTAAGGACCCTGCACCAGCTTCTGTCAAGTTTTATAAAGGCTTACAAATCAGCAAATCATAAATAAATGTAATCAAAACCTTCATAAAACTACAATTATTTTAACTAAATGCAGCAGAAAAGCATGTTTAGGTTCGTGGCAGAATTATACTGCACTTATTGTATTATTACAATATTATTTTATTACACAGATACAGAGTCACCAACATACCCAACAAATTTAAATGAGCTAGAAGCATTGAAGTATCTTTAAGTCTGCTTTAGCGCAAGTGAGTACTCCTTTAAAACAGTACATCATGCAAGGATACAGTCCCTTCCTGGAAAAAGTATTTTGTGACGAACCATTTCTGCCAAAATACAGCCCAAAGACCAAATGTCCACTAAATGTTTGCAGCAGAAAGAAAGAGAAAGGGTGGTTAAAAAGCAAACCTGTATGAAGTAGTAGTTGTTAGTTACATGGTTTCGTTCATAGCACATCATCTGTGATTTTCTGGAATTACAAAAGCTGATATAAAATATCTGCATTGACAATTATATTTTTATGCAAAAAAATATTTTTTACATTTTATACGAAGATTTAAAAAAACACAGGAGTGCATGAAGAGACAGGCGAGGCGACAATGATGTTTGCAGCTAAGCATTTGCAATAAATGCCAGACAGGTATTCAAAAGCTTGTCAGCAGTGCTCACCATTGGCTTGATATCCCATTCCCAGGATAACTTCAGGGGCTCTGTAATAGCGAGTCACCACATATGGTGTCATCAGCAAACCAGTGGCTGCCGTCCGTGCCAAGCCAAAGTCCAGGATCTTTAAAGTACAGTCTGATTTGACAACTATGTTACTAGGTTTCAGATCCTGCAGCAGTAAGGAAAAAACAAATCGGGACTTAGCATATTTTAATGTAAAGCTTATCAACTGTATAAAAATGAAAGTGCACACAAATGTTAATCTACAGATTATTAACACTAGTTGCAAAGATTGGATGCACATGGATTTGAAAAGTTTTATTTTATGGATACATAAGTTATGATTTTGGTTCCTCATTCTTCAAGCATCAGTATTTGCATATTCAAACCACCTAGCTAGTTCTCAGCTCTCACACAATCACTACCAACCCAGGGAGCATAAGGTATAATGCACATCATCTCTGAAGCACTCACCATAAAATTATTCAAACTGCAACTCATAATACCCCAATAGCCAGCAGATCATACTCAGTCCAATGCAGTCTTCCGAATCCAACTGTATAAGCTCTCTTAGATTGTTAATTACTTAGGATCCTCATGCACAAAAGTCTATATATATTATACAATATGGTGACAAGTTAAAACCTGAATGGTAGTTAGGCAAGTATAAAGATCTTGCTGATTCGTCTATACACACACTTCGCAATTTTGTTGAGCACAAAACCATGCAAGAATTGCAACAGGCAAAACAAACTGATGTAGATGGGCTAAAAGAGCAAAAGACTACACCAGATTCCACTTCAATCTGTCAAGCTTGCTCACAATACATTAACCCAACTTGTCTTGTTTAAACAGTTCTGGTTGGCAGTGATGATTAAAAGTCTTTAATGCCAAATAAATTGTTATATAAGCACCGCTGACAATGCATGTCCAAAATCGACATGTTTACAATTGTGAGATATAACCTCTCTAGAAGGTACTGGGTGCAGGAGCTTTGCTGCTGTCACAGGACTAGCTGATTGAATAAGTTTATGAAGTATGTGTGTATTTATGCATGATTTTGACAGCACATTGTGTGCTTTAGGCTGTTCTCTCTTAAACTAGATCAGTAATTAATTTTGAATTTCAGGTAAAGAGCTGTTATTAAATAATAAGTGTTTAAATCTATTATTATATAATTATTATAATTATGACTCCTAACTCCCTGCCTAAAATGCAATAATTTGTCTGTGTTAATTACGCTTCCTAATTATGCGCAAATATACTTGGAAATCCCTGCTTTATTTACATTATATCAGTAGTAGAGTAGTTTATTAAGTATAGTACATTTATTAATGCAGAGTATGAATGACCTTGCTATGGAAATTTACCCTTAACCATTTCCTTTACCAATCCATAACCATTTTAACAGGTTAATATTTAGATCAAGACTCAATTATGCTATAAAATAAAAAAAAACATTGAACGGTGCTCCCATTGTGTACGACAGATGAGAGGTGTTCTCTCAGGACGGATCACTTCTCTCTCAGCACGTTCCTGCCTCTCCAGCGCAATGCAGTCAGCGGCAGCAGCAGCAGCAAACAGAGCGAGCTTGAGCTTTTTGTCTTATGCTCGGAGGATGCTGCCCCTCCTCCTCTCTTTCACCTTAACTGATTAAGCTTTTTTGCAATCAGTGCAACACTGGCTCCGTATATCTGTTCCCTTTTAAGCAATAGAGCACAGACCCTGTGGATGATCCCTGCTGCATGGAGGTGTTTAATCCCACACAGCATCTGGTACAACAGATAGGACAGCCGCTCGTGATCAAGCTCCATCTGAATGACTTGGCAAAGGTTGGCATCCATCAGCTCCATTACAAGGTAACTGTTGGTGGGTTGGTAGGAGAAAGAGGGAGTGGCAAAGGTGGGTGGAAAGAGGAAGGGGTGCATGAAAAAGAGAGAAAACAAGGGTGTGTGTGTGTATGTGTGTGTGTGACAGAGAGAGGGGGAGAGAGGGGGGGTATAGAGGCTTGATTAGGCAGCAGTAATGTTTTCTCTCATCGCTTTTGGAGTATTAATACAATGCCAAGTAATTTATAAACAATTCCAGAATTCTGCAGCATACTTACACATCTTGAAATTCTTCTAATGTTTTCTGTGGTGTAAAAACATTCAAAAGGCCAATAATCTGAAAATGTAAACAATGATTATACAATAACAAACATTTTAACATACAAATCAATAGTAGAGTAACAACACAATGCATTTATACAGAGTAAGTTCCTTAAACAAACTTACATTTTTATGATTGACACATTTCATTAGCACCAGCTCTCTGTAGGCTCGCTTGGCATGTGTCTGGTTCTGAAAAGGCCGGCTAAGTTTCTTAATAGCTACATTTCTTTCAAGCTGTTGGTCATATGCTGAACTACAAGGGAATAAAAAAAGGATACACAGTGCAATTAAAAACACATGGCCTGTGATCTGTGCCATACTGTTACAAAATTGCAAACTGATGTTCAGGAGTGAGAACATACCAGACTATCCCCTGTGCTCCTGAACCGATCGGTCTCAAGTTCTGATAACGCTTCAGAACTGTGAATGTTGAATCACCCACATCTATACTGTAGAATTCCTTCTCTCTTTTGTTTTTATTCATGGTGGCGGCCTGGTAAATTGATGTCTAAGTATTCATACAACACATACTTCTAAAGGATATGTACCACAAACAATGAAATATGTACTGCAAATCATATATTTGGCAAGAACTGACAGCATGAAATGTCCATTCAGCCAAGAACGATCATGATCAAAGTTTTATCCTCAGTACAAAACCTACAAACATAATTTTCTTACAGATTAAACTGTAAAATAGCAAATACACATTATTCAAAAATAACGTAAGAGCGACACTGGCAAAAATTAAACACTTTCCAAATGTAGCATTTAAATTAAAGCATTGAAACAAAATAAAAAAGAGCATTAAAGATGGCAGAAGTGTACATATTAATATTAAAAATATTAAATCTTCAGTGTATCTGGACAGATTAGAATTGTTAATAAACTTAAACTGTGCTACATGAATGATGGGTTAGGAGAACTTATGGTTAAAAGATATTCAGACCAGTGATAATGCAGTTCTAAACACGTGTCAACAACCCAAAAAAACAGGCTGGAAAATGACAGTACATACACTTAGCTAACACTGAACTCACTCTAAATGCACTAAAAACTACACATCTGTAGAAACACACATACAAAATTCGAAAATCTAGTATTAAAAATAATATCAGGACTTGATGACTGAGTATTAGCCTTAAACTGGCAGGTGCATCCTACCAAATACTATCTTCAGTAGTAAAATCTGTTTATCGACAGGATCTTTAAATGTCCCAGGCTGACTAGATATTATATGCATGCTGATCCGGACATCTTCAACCTGGATTAGAATGCCCCATTCTATTCACCCCATCAGGCTTTGGACAGACAATCCAGTTTTTGCATTTTGTTCGGTGTTCTGAACATGTATGTATACAATTATGACAAATTACGGCGTATTATTATTATTATTATTATTACTACTACAGTAAACGCAGCACTGCATTAAAGAGTAAGATGCTTTAGAGGCAGATGCCCGAATGGGACCTATAGCACATTGTCACCTAGCCTAGTTAGCCTGAAATCAAACCACCGCATTTACCTAAAGCAACCTTTAGCACAAATGTATGAAGCATACTATGATTAAGGACATTAATATTTCCGTGCTCCAAAACCGAAAGCGTTGTTGCGATATTCGCCGGCGTGAGCCCGAATCAGCTGTGTGTTGTATGCAAACACCCTCCCCCACGGCCAAACAATAACGCCTTAAACGTTTTAAAACGCTCGCTTACCTGTCTGGAATTCCACTCCAGTTATTTCTTTCTTTATTAATATCCACGGATCTTGTATATGCGTGAAAACATAAATTTTAACGCTAGCGGTTAACGAGTATTTGGTTGCTTGGTTGAACAAATCATGACCTAACGGCAAATATACCGCTTCCTAGCTCTGACAGGCCTCGCCTCAACGCACGCGACATTGCGCACTACGTCACCGAGTTTTCACGTTTCCGTGGCATCACGCGCCCGAGACTGACGACCAAGCAGACCTGTCAATCATACAGCGGCGCAGTAATCAGAAACCTTCAGGGTATTTAATTTTTATGTGCGCATTATTATTTCTATATATTTATTTAAAAATGTCTTCAATATAGTTTATAACTCTTTTTTGACATTCAATTTTAAAATGTATGAAGCGTTAAATATAAAATAGGAGCATATAATATAATATAATATAATATAATATAATATAATATAATATAATATAATATAATATAATATAATATAATGAAATACAATATAATGAAATATAATATAATGTACATATACTCATTAATTCAGTTGTTTTATATACCCACTTAAACGTAGTTTAGGGTCATGCCTGTGATATGACATGATATGATATGATATGATATGATATGATATGATATGATATCATATCATATCATATCATATCATATCATATCATATCATATCATATCATATCATGTCATATCATATCATATCATATCATATATCATATCATATCATATCATAACATATCATATCATATCATATCATATCATATCATATCATATCATATCATCTTCTTCTTTCGGCCTCTCCCTTTTACCTCTCCCTTTTAAAGAGTACCACAGCGAATCTTT
>JAOUQV010000034.1:9530149-9540399 GCA_028565295.1 Aspidoras spilotus | reverse complement strand
ACGTTTTCCTCCACCAGCATCACGTAGTGACCTGGCCACTATCCTGCAAGAAGAATGGCTTAAAATCCCTTTGACCATAGATACCGTAGATATATATATATATATAAAACAAACAGTATATCATATACTGTATGTATACTTTATGCTTAAATAATACCACTAATAATGATCAAATTCCTGATAAAGTGACCTGTGTAGTTTACACCTTTTTTTTTCTTGGTGCTAGAGAACACTCTGGAGGTAACTCTAGGGAAGAACCTGAGTGATTTGGGCTTTAGCTTCCTCATCTGTGACATCTGTCCTGGGGAAGGAAAAGTAGTGCGAATTATGAGACTATTCGCTGGACAATTATCTGAAGAGAGCAGCCCACTTAGAGAGGGAGATGTCATCCTAACAGTAAATAGAGTCCCTGTGAAAGGACTTTCCTATCAGGTAGTGTTCTTTTGTGCACTTAATATCTAATAAACTCCAAATTCCCAAAAAATGTCAAAGTGGCAATAATTACCATGTAACATTTGTTCTGGCAGCGTGTTGGCTATTTTAAATCATGTGTTAGGTAGGATGTTTAACAGTTAAACCTTTAAAGCATATATAAAAATTGCAGCATCGGAGTAAATGAAAACCACAGACCAAATTTTACTTCTGTATTTAAATATAAATTTAAATCACATTCATATTCAACACATTAAAATGTATATATTTGTAATTACAATTGTATATTTCTAAAGTTTTTGATGAAAAGCAAGTGAATTTTTGGACGAATTCTTGACCCTCTATACTGTATTTATACATATATACATTATAAAGTTGTGTTCAAAATAAAAGCAGTGTGCATTAAACAACTGAGAAAAAGCTTAATCTTCATACTAGAATGTATTTTTATATATACAAAGGCACTGGGAGCAATTAAAATTGAAAACATGAACACAATATCAATTTTTAAAGTACAAATTAATGATCGTTGTTAAACAATACCATTTTCATTTATAAACTTATATATGTATAGTATAAACTGCAATTTGTTCACAGATTTAGATTTCCAATAATCACTGAATTAATATTTAGTTGTAGAAACTTTATTTCTAATAACTGCTTTTCAATAATTCAACTGACAAGTTGACTACACTACATTACACATTTCTTCTGCATTCTTTGGTTTTGCATCAAAAAACATCATTTTTGATGTCACTTAACAAATTCTCAATCGGATTGAAGGCCGGGATTGGGCTGGTCACTTCATATCACTCGTTTTGGTCTGGAACAGCGATGTTGCCTGCTTGCTGGTGTGTTTGGGGTTGTTGTCCTGCTGAAACATCCATTTAAATGGCATTTCTTCTTCGGCTTAATGCTTCTCCAGCATTTTGATATATAAAAACTGGTGCATGGTGCTTGGTATGAAATAAATGGACCAGATTTCAAACACACCAGCAAGTGGTAAACATCCTTGTTCTGATTATATGCTAATTATATTTTAAAATGTATCATTTTTGTCTTTATTTGGAATATATGCTGTTGTGAGGATTAGACTTTTTCAGAAAGCAAACTATATATGTGTATTTTCTGCGATCTGGCTACACGGCTCTAACAATGTGTTGATAATGAACAGAAAGTCCTGCAGCTGCTGCGGGAAACACCATCTGAACTCAAGCTTTTAATCTGTAGACCTTCACCTGGCCTTCTTCCAGAGATGGACCCTATCTCACTGGTAGGACTGTCAGATGAGTTTATTTTATATCATTTAAAAGTCATAAATGCCATAATTCTTTTTTTTTATTTCTCTTGTGTTTGACAGCTTCCTGGACTTCCAAGTAAAAGGCAAAGATCTCTGTCTTTAGACACGCAGGTTGACTTTATTGAAAGGCTCCAACAAAAGACCACAGTCCAGGGAAATACTTGCCCTTCACCCAAACCTCATAATGTTCAATTAATTGAACAAAGACAGAACAGTGAACAGGATGAAACACCATCCACTTTGTCTACTCCACCATCATTACCATCTAGTGACAGCCACCTAAAAGAAGAAAATACAGATAAGGAAGACATTTTCTCCACCACTTCCAGTATACAAACACCAACTACATTCACAACCACAACTACAAACCCTGTACAACGTCCACTCATGCAAACACCATCTTCATCGAGCCCAAACCCAGAGCCAGAATTTAAAGACAATGTATCCTCAGAAACCAACCAACCAGCTATAACAAGGTACATCCCACAGTATATTCGGTTTTATAAATACTTTTATTATTATCGAATGTCTGTTCTGTATTAAACTAATACATTTATTTAAAAATGGATGCTTTTAAAAAAATAATTTAAATATCTGTATTTGAAAAACTCTAGAATATATAGCTTGAGAGCAATATGATTATTTGAAGAAAAATTATGATTACACATAGTTTATTGAAATCAGTCAGGCTGTGATTTACTATAAAATCACAAACACGGGCAATAAAGGCATATGTAAATATGTGTCAAGCTGCAGGTGATTGTGATTAGTGCAAGTTGATGAATGAGAGCATGTAGGGAGTAAAGCGTGTATATTGAATGTGGCTATATTGGTTGGTTAGTTTTTTGCGATGTGGAGTGGAAATGGAAATGGAGTGTTGGGGCGCCTAGTATTACGGTACCAGCAAGTACACCAACAGGGTATTATTCAGTGGGGCGACTCTGGAAATGTCTGTGTGCATGTTCTCCCAGTGTTTACGTCAGTTTTCTCCGGGTACTCCGGTTTCCTCCCGCATCCCAGAGACATGCATGATAGGTTAATTGGTGTATAAATTGCCTGTTACTGTGTGTGCTCTATGATAGATCGGCGCCCTGTTTAGAGTTGTTCCTGCCCTCACGCCTAAAGTTGCCGGGTGGGCACCGGTTTCTCAGTGACAATAAACCTAGAAATAAGTGGATATAGAAAAGGAATGAATGAATAATCTGGTGAAATAAAATTTGTGGTGTTTGCAGTGAGCTCACTGAGGATTTGGATAGTAGGAGCACATGCTTTATGGAAAATGCGATTGATGTCTTTGCTAATGAAGAATATCTGAGGATAACCACCACTGCAGCTAGTCGTACAGTCTGCACCACTGCCCCTAGCAGTGCACTGATCTCTCCTATACCTTCTCCACTACTGCTCTCAACTTCTCCACATACCAGCCCTTCAAAACCAACGAAATCACCCTCTCCTCTAGCTCAGCCCACTTTAACTAGCACAAACAATGGATGGGATGAGGAGGAGGGGGACAATGATGAAGATGAAGAGTCCGGGAGGGTAAAACCTTTATAGACTTGCAAATTGTTACAATTTATTTTGATGTAATCATATGCAGCATGCCAAGATGTTTGTTTGTTTTGTTATTTTGCTTTATTTTTTTACAGGAAGTGTTTAAGGAGTTTGAGCTGACAGTGACTCTAACTAAATCCAGAAGTGGAAGTTTTGGGTTTACTATCACCAGGAGTAAATTAGACAATTGCTATTACATACAGGAAATCCTGGATAATCCAGCAAGGGCAGATGGGCAACTTAGACCAGGAGACAGACTAATCGTGGTACATATTTTCTGTTATAATGAAAACTGTTTATGTTATTTTATTTTAACTCTCAAGTATTAAAAGCATTATCAATCAGTTGCTATATTATCCAAAATGTATTCAATAAGTAGTTTGAGAAACTCTTGCCCTATTTTTTAGGTAAATGGCCACTATGTGACAAATGTGCCTGATGAAGTAGCTATGACTATTCTGAGATACGCTCCTAAAAGACTACACATGGTGTTAGGCAGAGCTGTACAGAATCTCCTGCCTCCTCCTTCACCAGACAGCCTGCAGGACATCATTATATATAAGACCACCACTGGACAAATGGGTAAGGATATGTATATAGAGATCTAAAAAAAAGGCGCAGCCTAAATCACTCAGTTGGTTTAGTACACATTTCTAGAAAAGTTCAGGAGTGTTATTGACAGGGGTTCTACTAGCTGGGGGGGTGCAACAGCTGACAAGAGTTTGGGATCCTCAGTCAGCTTATCCCTTTTCCATGGAGCAACTGTTTTGACAACCATCACAAATAAATGATGCCGTATGACATGAAAAGCAGCAGCTCTTTCTCTTTAAAAATACATCTGTACTCACAGTTAATAAACACAGTTAATATCTCTCTATCTCTCACTCTCTCTGTCTTCTATAATGTTGTTGCTGTGCAGGTATTAAGCTCAGAGGGGGCATTGGCAGCAAATGGCAGGGGATTTATGTTCAGGAAGTGGTGCCAAACTCTCCTGCCAGTGAGGAGGGCAGCATTCAGCCAAATGATCGAATTGTCTACATCAATAGCAGGTGCACCCTGGGAATGACGCTGGAAGATGCTGTAAAAACCTGTGAATATACTTCTCACAAAGTCAAACTCAAAGCCATGAGGTAAAATACTGCAGACTGTATTGTTAAATAATATATGAATGAATTACTGCCAAGGTTCAGATGAGGCGATGAGCTGGATCTGTTTTATTTCTTAAAACCATTATAATGTTAATGTTATCTGAACTATTAGAGACAGTGTGATAGTTTCTTGGCCATTTAACAATGACATTTGTGCTGCAGTGGGTTTGGATAACTACATGTGTAAATGTCTTTGGCATCCTATATTTTCATCATTTGATATATTTGTTTATTTTTAATAATTTTATATTTAGGAGTACAGAATTTAGTTTTTTAGTTTTTATTTTAGTTTTTTTTAGAATTTTAGTTTTCCAAACTGTACTTTACCAACAAAACGTGGAAGGATGGTTCCAACAACAGCTTATTTTTAAATAAATAATAACGAATGTATACATTATACACTCACTGGCCACTTTATTAGGTGCAACTTGCTAGTAAAATTTGGACCTGCCTTTAGAACTGCCTTAATTCTTCGTGGCATACTTTCAACATAAATTGTGTTTTATTGAGTTACTGTTGCCTTTCTGTTACCTCGACCAATCCTGTCCAATCGCCCCTAAACTTTCACATCAACTATAAAGAAGGGAAAGCATTTTAGGACTACATACCGTAGGTTTAAATGTTTTCCCACAGAGGTTTCCTCGGGGTGCTCTGGTTTTCTTCCACATTCTAAAGACATATACAGTATGCTGCGTTATTTGGAGGCGGATGTAGGAGACGAAGTCTGGATTAGCACTCTTAGTAGTAGCATGTGTAGCACTTGATAAAAAAGTGAAATGACAGATAAAGAAATATTTAGGTATGATCATTGTAATATAGCAGTTTTAGCAATCGAGCAGAAAGTAGCACAGACCGGAGCGCTGCCTGAGACTTAAAGAAACTAGCCACTCCATTGTCAACAAGTCTGAGTAAACACGTGAGAGTTGGGGGAGACAGCATCCAAACATCTCAGTTTACCAAACACTCTATACCCATGGACCATCCAGATCTGCACCTTTACCTAAGAGGCACTAGAAATATAAACAAAAGGCTTGACTAAACAAATACTGCAATCAGCTGCCATCATTTTGGTTTCTGTGGATCATAAAATATTAGTAACTCACTTAGATATTGTGGAGTGAGACCATTTATAGCTTAACACATTCGTAGTAGAATATATAGTCAATACGGAATTTAATTGGGAGCCAATGAAGTGTAAATTTTTCAGGGGGGATGTGATCATATATTTTAGTTATAATAAGAACTCTGGCTGCAGTGTTCTGGACTAACTAATGCTTGTGTATCACCACTCTAGCATAGACACAGATAAAACACTAAACAAAGTTTAACTCATGGCTAATTAATAAGCACCCTAACATCGTAACACGTGGGTACCGAATGAATATTATCAAAAGACACTTAACCAGACCTAACAAAACTAAAAATACAACCCCAATTCCAATGAAGTTGGTACATTGTATAAACATAAATAAAGTGACTATTTAATAGAATACATGTTCAAATATTTTATTGTTTTTGCAAATATTCACTAATTTTTTATTTGATTCTTGCAACATGTTTCAAAAGAGTTGATACAAGGGCAGGTTTCCACTGTGTTACCTTACATTTCCTTTTAACAACGCTCGATTAGCGTTTGGGAACTAATGACACTGAGGACACTGGCTGCAAAAAAATTTTTTATGTAGATAGTGTGCTACGCCTTCCTCATTTTCCAGCTTTAAAGCTACTATATATAAGGTGGGTCGTACTGACCCGGTGTTGTGAGCGGTCATCAACCGACCCCCTAAATACAACAAGAACAGAATGACTTTTAGGATTTTCTGGCTGGATGCATGCCAAACTATGATCGTGTCTTTATTGTCTGGGATTTTAACATACATGTGTGCTGTCCGATATGCCAACATTTTAATTTTCAGGTTGCAGAACTTAGTGGGCATTGGTTTCAGGGGTTTTGGATGGTTTAGGTCATACCTAACAGAGAAACTTGTGTGGGTAATCTTGAGAATTCAAAATACTCTTCAGCTCCCCTTTCATATGGGGTTCCACAGGGCTCTATTTAGGACCTCTCCTGTACTCACTCTATCTGCTTCCACTGGGTTTGAGTTTAAAAAAAACATGGTATTTCCTCCCATTGCTATGCTGACAACACCCAGATTTATGTCTCGCTGAAGAAGAGAGATGCATTTTCTATTAAAACTCTTTGTCAATGTATTGAGGACATTAAAGCCTGGATGTCTGTAAGCTTTTTAAATTTAAATGAAAAGAAAACAGAAGTGTTTTCTTTGAAACACTTCAAAGAAAACCCACTGGTTTATGTAGAGCCCACCCCTCGTTTAAACTGGGCCCCTCAAACAGTATGAGAAGACTATAATCTCTAACTTGGGTTTTACAATGGACAATGATTTTAAACTGGATCACCATATTATTGCAGTGGTGAGGTCCTGCTTTTTTCACTTACGGCAGGTGAAGTCTATTTTAGCTCATAAGCACTTTGAAACAGTAATCTATGCCTTCATTACGTCTCAGCTGGATTACTGTAATGCACTTTATTTTAGAGACAGCCAGTCCTCCCTCAAACGCCTCCAGTTGGTGCAGAACTCTGCTGCCTGGCTGTTTACAGGATCTTTGTGGTTTATGGTTTTTATATGTTTTACTCTTTTATTGATTGTATTGTATTATTGTTATATTGTTTTATTGCTTATATTGTGTTATTGGTATTTTGTTTTGTGCTTTATATTCTTCTTTATATTCTTTTATAGTCTTTATAATGCGCCATATATTTTCAATGGGAGACAGGTCTGGACTGCAGGCAGGCCAGTCTAGTACCCGCACTCTTTTAATATGAAGCCACACTGTTGTAATACATGCAGAATGTGGCTTGGCATTGTCTTGCTGAAAAATGCAGGTAAATTCCTAAAAATAATTAATTAAGCCTTCACAGATATGCATGTTACCCATGGACACTAACACACCCCATACCATTAGAGATGCTGAAGTTTTAACGTTTCCCTGATAACAATCCGGACCGTCCTTTTCTTCTTTGGCCCCGAGGACACAACATCCATGATTTGAATTTCCATGATGTGGACTCATCAGACAACAGGACAATTTTCCACTTTAAAGTTTTAAGTTGCACTTGTAGATGGAGTGACAAACTGGGTTCACTAACAATGGTAGTCTGAAGTGTTCCTGAGGCCATGTAGTAATATTCGTTACAGAATGGTGCTTTTATTTATTGCAGTTTTGTCTTGGGGATTAAAGTTCATGGGCATTCAGTGTTGGTTTTCAGTCTTATCACTTACTTGCAGAGAATTCTCCAGACTATTTGCTTACACAGTTGTTCACAAAGTAATGAAACTCGCCCTTGTGATTTTATCCAAAATCTCAACTTCACTGGAAATGAAGTTATAAAAATATTAATAATATCAATAATAACATTGAACTAGTAATAATAGAGTCACAGCTGAATGCCTTCGTCTAAGGCATTGCTGCCCTATGTTGTGTGTCAACCATAGCTGAAGGAACCCTTACAAAAAGATGTTAGTAATATGTTTTCAAGTAAGTAATAGATGCAACATATTACAGGCCACTTTAAAAGGTAAAATCTTATAATTCTGGTGGTTACTGGGTTTTGCTGCAAATAATGAAAGACAAGCCACAAATTCTCCAGTAGGCAGGGTTTAAGAAAAAAGCACACAAATAATAAATTTATTTACAGTGGGGCAAAAACTATTTAGTGAGCCACTGTGCAATTTCTCCTTCTTCTTCTTTCGGCCTCTCCCTTTTATCATGGGTTGCCACAGCGTGTCAGTCTTTTCCACCTCACTCTGTCCCCTGCATCTTTTTCTTTCACACCCACTAGACAAATTAAGAAAATAACCCAGGAAATCACACTGTAGGATTTTTAAAGAATTTATTTGTAAATTATGGTGAAAAATAAGTATTTGGTCAATAACAAACAAGCAAGATTTCTGGCTCTCACAGACCTGTAACATTTTCTTAAGAAGAATCTCTCTTCTGTCCTCCAACTGTTACCTGTATTAATGGAACTGTTTGACCTTGTTATCTGTATAAAAGTCTAGAGCCTCAAACAGTTGGACCCCAACCTCAACCATGGCCAAGACCAATACCGGGCAACAAAGGAGTGGCTCCATAAAAAAACATTTCAATGTCCAGGAGTGGCCTAGCCAGTCTCCAGACCTCAACACCATAATAAATGTGCAGAGGACTGGAAAGTCCGTGTTGCCTAGGGACAGCCCCAAAACATCATTGCTCTAGGGGAGATTTGCATAGAGGAACGGGCCAAAATAAAATCTACAGTGTGTACAAACCTGATGAAGATCTACAGGAAATGTTTGATCTCTGTCATTGCCAACAAATTATTGAGTTAACCTTTTGTTATTGACCAAATACTTATTTTCGACCATAATTTACAAATATTTTTTTCTTTTAATCTACAATATGATTTTCTAGATTTTTTTCTCATTTTGTCTTTCATTGTTCAAATGTCCCTATGATAAGAAATTACAGACATCTCTCATCTTTCTAAGTAGGAGAACTAGCACAATCGGTGGCTGACTAAATACTTTAAATGATGCAATTTATTGTGTTTTCTTTATGTAGAAACATATATTATTTTGAAGGCATCTTTGCTTTCCTGCATGTTTTTGCATGTGACTTTTTAGCATACCATACAGTTTAGTGTTTTTTTTAGTGTCTTGGATAATCCGAAAGTTCTTCTGAAAAGATCGACTTTTGCTATAGAGGTCTTTTCTTGCACATTCACTCTGTTATATGCTACTTTCTTTAGTGACATACATACATTTTCTTTAACTTTTTTTTTGAAAATTAGTATACTGTAGGGGCCACAATGAAAGGTTTTCACCTAAAGTGTTCGGTCAAAAGGTATAAAAATCAGATACTGTATTTTTTTTGGAAATGTTTACTTAGTTGAGGAAAATGCTAATATTAAATTATAATTTTACAACAGGTGTGTTTGTGTGTATTAGCTGATATTTTAATGCTTTTTCATAACTACAGAGATGGTCAACCTGTGACTCCCACAAGCAAATGGAATGGTAGGCATCTGGTTAATATTTTTTCAGATAATCATTTTAGACATGGATGTCCTTTAAATTAAGCATAGAAAGCATCCAATATATAGAGTAAGTAAGTAAGTAGCTTTATATATATATATATATATATATATATATATATAGCAGTTAGTGAGTGTGAATGCATTTAAATTGCATCTGGCTTGGCTTTGTGTTCCTCTTGCTAAAACAATAGTGTGTATATGCCTGTCATGAAATTAGCACATGGCTGATATCTCTCTTTCTAGTCAGAAGTGACAGAAATAAGACAGTAAGCTTCTCTGTAGGCTGACACTGTGACCTGGGATTCACCAAATGCTTCAGTGGCCATGGTGACATATTCAAGTGCAATGTCAGATCAGATTAGTTAAGCAGTCTCCTTTAATATCAGTCCCAAATAATGCTTTATTCTGTTAGTTTGGGTCATAGCACATCACTGTAGGTCAACTCACAGCCAATGTTCAGGATATGAACCCACACACCAAACTTTTTTCAGGTTCAGGTCTATTGCAAATAATTTTTTTATACTGAATATTTGTTAGTAGGTCAGATTTCAGTGTAGAAATACAGTATATAATACAGGGGTTAGACAATGAAACTGAAACACCTGGTTTTAGACCACAATAATTTATTACTATGGTGTAGGGCGTTTTGCGGCCAATACAGTGTCAATTTGTCTTGGGAATGACACATACAAGTCTTGCACAGTGGTCAGAGGGATTTTAA
>JAOUQV010000034.1:9481102-9491276 GCA_028565295.1 Aspidoras spilotus | reverse complement strand
AAGGAGGCCCTACACCATACTAATAAATTATTGTGGTCTAAAACCAGGTGTTTCAGTTTCATTGCCTAACCCCTGTACATACAGTGTATAGGATTGCTGTATTGAAATAAAAATAACGGCAGACTTTTTGAGCCACAAGATTTTCATGAATATATAAGCTAATTTAGTCTAAACTAGAACTTCTGCCCCAAATACTTCCACTATTAGTATGAACTTTAATTATTAATACCATACTATTTACAGTGAGAAGTGGATAAAGGATTTTGCAATAATAACAGAACCACAGTTTCTCTGATGCCACAGAGACAATATTAATCAGTGACACTCAGGGGGACAAATATCCTCTATGCCCCAAAATTAATTTGGATTTCGTCCCTGCACTTCTCTTTGTGTTAAAAACGTATTCTGTAGTTTTGTTAGAGCTACAGTGATATTATTTACAGATATATTTACAGAGATGCAGTGACCTACCCATAGTGTTGCTCTTTAATAGTTGACAAAGGGAATATTTTAATGCAGGTATATTGCACTTTTATGGGTAAAGAAAAAAGGGGAATCTCCAGAAGCAGTGTTTCATGGTGCTCTGCTGTTGCTGAGACCAAGCTTGTTACAACCTTTCCACTGGAGCACAGAGCTTTCACAGAACCGCATTGTTGGAACAGCACCACAGAGACGCCAGTTAAAAAGTAAATAAATAGGTGACTGGGGCATGCCCCCAGTGGATTACATGGGACTGAAAAGTGTCAATAAAATCATACAAGGAGAAGTCAATTCACATTCAAGTAGCTAACACTATAGACATTTTACTTTTAATGCAAATAAAATTTCAAGTGAATTGTAAAATTGTAATTGTAAAATTGTAGTGAACACAGGATAAGGAAAATAAAGATTGAAAACAATGAAAAAAAACATTGCATGACAAAAGCATGACATCTGATTTAATTTAGTACATAATGATATATATTTAATTCAATTCTGCTTTATTTACAGTACAGTATATAGCACTTTTGACCATAGAACATTGTCTCAAAGCAGCTTTACAAAAATGATATACAGAATATAATAATAAAGATTAAATAATTTAAAATTTTTATCTATTGTGCAAATATTGCTTCATGCTTATTGTAATAGGTCCATACTCATATTAAACCTAGGGTTGCATTAGGTGAGATTAAATTACAGTGAGATTAAGACATTAGAGATTTTTAAAAGTGAAAGTGATACATTTTGCCACTATGTTTGCACACAGCAGAATTGGTCCTCTGCATTTAACCCATCTGTGCAGTGAAACACACAATTACACACACAGGTGAAATGAGCACACGTGCCCAGAGCACTGAGCAACCAGCACAGCGCCCAGGGAGCAAATAGGGGTTAGATGCCTTGCCCAAGGGCACAGCCATGACTTGGGACACATTATTTCTGGCAAATGTTTAGATGCACTCACATCAGTTCCTTAAGTTGATAAATAATTGCAACTGTACATTTTACTAAAGTTCAAATAGAGACACTTATAAACAACATTTAGAAAGAATGGAGGAGGAGCTCAGTGAATTCCAGCATGAAACTGTAATAGGACGCCACCTGTGCAACAAATCAAGTCATGAAATTTCCTCGCTCCTAAATATTCCACAGTCAACTATCAGCTGTATTGTAAGAAAATGGAAGTGTTAGGGAATCACAGCAACTCAGCCACAAAGTGGTAGGCCACGTAAACTGATAGAGCAAGTTCAGCGGATGCTGATGAGCATAGTGTGAAGAAGTCGCCAACTTTCTGCTGAGTCACTACACTGGAGACTCTAGAGCAGTGAAGACGCATTCTCTGGAGTAATGAATCATGCTTCTCCACATGGCAATCTGATGGACGAGTCTGGGTTTGGCAGTTGCCAGGAGAACAGTACTTGTCTGACTGCATTTATCCAAGTGTAAAGTTTAGTGGAGTGGGGATTATGGTGTTGGTTGTTTTTCAGGATCTGAGCTTGGCCCTTAGTTTCAGTGAAAGAAACTCTGAATGCTTCAGCATACCAAGTTATTTTGGACAATTCCATTCTCCCAACTTTTTTTTATAAACCACAGAGAACCTTCCAGATTTTCAGAATCTTTTGATGATATTATGTTAAAGATGATGATATGTTAAAACTCTGCAATTTTACACTGTTGAACTCCTTTCAGATATTCTCCACTATTTGTCAGCGCAGAATTAGGGGGATTGATGATCCTCTTCCTATCTTTACTTCTGAGAGCTGCTGCCACCCCAAGATGCTCTTTTTATACCCAGTCATGTTAATGAGCTATTGGCAATTGACCTAATGAGTTGCAATTTTTGTACCTTAAACTTTTCCAGCCTCCATTTGCCCCATTCCAACTTTTTTGAGATGTGTTTCTGTCACGAAATTTCACATACTATTTCACATCTGATATGTTTTCTATGTAAATACAATATCATTCTTTGTCCCAACATATAGTAATTATAATATTAATAATAACAATAATGATGATGATAATGAAGAACCCCTGTCACTTTTTTCAGACCTTAAAACACATTACCCATAACACTATAAATCTGGCAATTCCTTCATTCATATTCAATGCCTGCTTAATCCTAGTACTGATCGCAGGGACGCCAGTGCCCAGACGGCAGCACAGGACACAAGACTCAAAAGAATCCTAGAAAGAGCACCACTCTATCATAGGGGACACACTCAGGCACACAGGCACACACTCTTTTACACAGACTAAGATAAATTTAGAGACGCCAATTAGCCTAGCACATTTCACCACACTGTGGGAGGAAACCGGATCACCTTAGGAAACCCACACATAAATGACCCAGGATACCCCACCAGGGAATCTATCCCAGGATCTTACTAGCTGTGAGCTGCCAATGCTACGCATTGTGCCACTGTGCCACATGAAGTGAATATAAATACATTTATGGTGAATGGAGAATAGTTCATCTTAATGCAAATTAGCATATGATTAGCAGTTAAGCTATAAGGCATACATGCAGAATCAGCGATTGATATTTATGTTATTTATCACTGTGGTCTGCGACAGTCACTTATTACATTGTGTGACCCTCTAATGCACGCTATACTCTACTTCATCTACTAAGCGTACTCTGTAGAATAGTAGTATTGGGTGTAGTATGAGTGCTGTCAGCCCGTTGTGCTGCTTATCCTTTCTTTCTGTTGGTTAAGCGCGTGCGTCCGCCTCCGGTCCACTTTATGCCCTGAGCCACGTTGTAGTGTCGCTCATAAGGAACACGCGCGCATTCAACAGGTTTTAACCGAGACACCGCCGAGCATCTGCTCAATTTTATTCAGCACGGGGATAAAATATTCAAAGAAACAGTTCCTCACGATTGTCTATGAATGCAGGATCTAAAAACTTTTTGGAGTTTGTTTATTTTAATGGCTTGATGGTTGCTTTTTTTATTTTTAATCATGGAGATTAAATGCACGGTTTTTACGCACCTGTTGCTCATTTTGATCGCATGCGTACTTGGACATGAAGTGAAAGATTTTGTGTTGGATGTTCCAGCTGATAAAGTGAGTGACAGCACGGACACGGACACGGACAAAGTTTCACAGCATATGTTCAAACTGTACGAGAAATACAACAGAGAACAGCACTGGCCAAAGAACACGAACACTGTGAGAAGTTTTAAAGCTAAACCTGGTGAGTTGGGGAATATTTACTCTTCCTTATGGACAATATTGATTGTTCCTTTTACCAAAGTGAAAATATACTGCTCTTAACTAATTTAACCTTCTGTCATGGGTTTAGCTGGAGTGCATTTTATATACACCTTGTACGAATAAGGCATATGTCATAAATCAGCTATTGCTAAACTATAATTAAGAATACAGTCAAGTAAAAAATCTATTTTATTTTATTTCATATGTTTTTGGAATTTTCTGGGGGACAATTCAAAATGGACAACGGGTTGCATTCGGCACCCGGGTTTGCAGGCCACTGATTTAGAGGATGTATTTATTTATCTAAAGCGTATATATATCACATTGACACAAATGAGCAGTTGAGGGTTAGGGGCCTTGTTCACAGAATCAGTTGTTTTATTTGAACTCATGACCCTCATGTCAGTAGTCCAAGAGTCTTTGAAAACTGAACTACTAATGTGCCCATTTCGTGTAGACTCCAAGATGGCACTAGGCTGACTTTTACTGAAGTGACCAATGCCATACCAATAAACTCTATGAATGTGCTTTATACTGAATACTGAAAATAAAGCAAGGCACATAAAAATGTCATTATATTTATAGCCTAAAAAAGCACTAGATCTCATGCAAGTTTTCAGTCTGCAAAAGCATTTTATCAGAGTACTTTATTGATATCGCATTACTAGATTCTAGACAGGCTTAGAAGGAAGCTTAAATCATCATATCCAAATGTTTCCAGCTGCTCCATGAGTAATGTATCACCCCATTTTGTCCTTCCTAAGAACAATAAGCCTGCTGTTGAGGTCAGTTTTTACAATGCACATATAATAACTAGCATTTGTTCTTTGTTTCCCTGCAGAATGCTTGGAGCAACACGTTCTATATCATGTAAATCTAACTTCGCTTCAAGCATCCGAGGCTATTCTCACTTCCACACTTCATTTCTTTTTTGACAAGCGGGCACGCCAGAGCTCCTGGTTCTGCAAGCGATTCCGTAGTCCTTCCTGTCGATTCCAGCCTTCATTTGATCTTCTATTCAGGAGTTGGTCTTCTGATTCATTTTTAGGCATTTTGCTTGGGAACATCACTTTTTACCCAAACAGCAGAAGGATATGGCAAACTAAGGATGTGTCTCACATCATTAAAGAAGCAAGTCTCAGGAAAGAGGCTGCGATAACGCTGGAGTTTGACTATGGGAAAAAATATCAGCGAAATCAGGATCTCTTGTCAGATTTCAGCATGCCGTATATACTAGTGTATGCCAATGACAAAGCCATTTCTGAGCCAAATAGTGTGGCTATGAGCTTACAGAGGTTTGATCCATTCCCTGCAGACGAGGGGACCACTCAGGCTACAAAAACACCTGAGATGCGAGTTAAAAGAGACTTGTATTTTCCAGATACCATCCAGAACAATGAGCTTCCTGAGGTGGAACATAACAGCTTCAAGGAGCATGATAAATGGGAAAGCACTTATCTAGCAGTGAAGCCAAAGCCTTCTAAAAAGGAACAGAGAAAGAAAGATCAAGACCATGTTGACGGACGTAACAAGTTACAGGTTCTCAGCTTTGATGAGAAAACCATGAAGAAAGCAAGGAGGAGACAGTGGAGAGAACCTCGTGTCTGTTCCAGGAGGTACCTGAAGGTGGATTTTGCAGATATTGGCTGGAGTGAATGGATCTTATTCCCTAAATCATTTGACGCATACTACTGTGCAGGAACGTGTGAATTTCCCATACCTAAGGTCTGAACTTGCTATTCTGTGTATTTTAGTCTCACATAGGTTAGAGTGAATAGTTTAGACACACTGAACTATTTTAAATGACTTAGAATGGCTTTTTCAGCCAGAGTTGAAACAAAGAATCCCTTCAGAAGGCATTCAGTTCCAGCATTAGTGAAGCATACAAGCGTTAGGTGTAATTGCATTCACAACATATTAACTTCAATGGGGGTTTAGAGGGACTCAGTTTCTTGATTTTCTTTTTTCCCGTTTAAAATTGTCAGTTAATGAATTTTTAGGGCTGATATGAAATATTAATTGATATTAAAGTGATATTATTAACTCTACAATATTCAATCTGTTTTTTGTTCTGCTCTGTTACAGCTCATTCACCCTTCCAACCATGCAACCATTCAAAGTATAGTGAAGACGGTTGGTATCATTCCCGGCATCCCGGAGCCCTGCTGTGTACCTGAGAAAATGAATCCACTCAATGTTCTCTTCCTTGACGAAGACAAAAATATTGTACTAAAGAACTACCCAGACATGTCAGTAGAGACATGTTCCTGTCGATAGGATCAGTGGTCAGTTAAATAATGACATACAGATTGGCAACGAATGAAAGGAAATACAAAATAAAATGTCTTTATAAGGCTTGCCATTCAATTCTTTTGAGGGATGGAACTGCATTCTTGCAACAGATATTCCTTCGTTGATGATGGTGGTAAAGGAACACATTCCCTAGTTTCGAGTTCCTCCATGGGTTCTCAACTGGGAATGAATTCTGATTAGTGCAAAAGCCACAGTGTACTATTCATGTCATTTTTTTATTTATCAAAATATTCATCAATCAATTGTAAATTTGGATGTGTGTAAATTCGCCCTGGAGCTCACAATTCCTGCCAGGATAGAAATGTCTCATTATAGGATAGCCAACAAAATACAGTTTTTACAAGGATGTTTCATTCTAAGGGAAACAAACCCAACAAAATTAACAAATATACCCAAATTCATAACAACACTGATTTTTTTTTCTTTTGTGCATACAGTCGTGTTGTGGTTACAACACCAAAGTGTAATGTGAAGAGGCATATTGTCTGTAGATGCCACATACTGTTGTACAGTGTACACTGCAAAGTTATGTTGTTATGTGCTTGACACAGTCTGTGTATTCATTTTAGTATATTGTTCTCCTTAATGCGAGGATTTATTTCAGCTATAATCATAAACTTTGCATCTGACAACATTCCGTGTACATTTATTATGAAATTGGTTGAGTCAATATTGCAATTCTGCTTTCTGTATAATATCATTAGCACCATTACTCTATTATTCGATTCAGAAATCTCGAAAAGGAAAGCAATCGTTCCCTTGCCAGGCACCAGGTAGTTGAAATGCTTCGCATTTAAATTACTTTTAATTTCTTAAAATACTTATCATATAAACATGTACCTGCCTCCTGAACTGAGTTATTTTGTCAGTATTTATCGTCTGCTGGAGATTCAGTTTTAGAACGAATAACAAAGCTTTGAAACAAGGCTTAGGATTCAAGACTGTTAGGCATTGAACTAACAATAACCCACTTATATTTAAAAGTTTGCTTTGGAATATTTCCAAGTGGTTGTGTGTTAAATGTAGACTACTCATCCTTAGACTGCTTGTGTTATTTTTTAAGATGTTATCTAAAATGTCAGAGACGATACAGGGAATTGTTTTTATGAATGGGAATGTACTATGTCCTTATCCATGTCTACATAACAGTATTTAATAATTGACCTGAAAGTGTGTAATATTTGGGGTGAATATATTTGCATACAAGACATGTAAGGTCAATGTTTCAGTATGATATACATTAGAAAATGTATTTTTGTATGTGTTTTTGTATTAAATTATGAGATGAAATTAGCTATGTATAGTGATATATATATATAAATAAAAACAATCAAAGGTATGTGTGTAAGAGGTGGGTTTTTTGCAGCATGTTGCGATGTGCTATCAAAGATTAAAAGCACATTCTAATACAAGGCGTTTTGCAGTAAAGAACTCTGAAGAACATGTGAAGAGGGTTAACACTCTCTGTTTGCTCTCTAAAAGTACCCTTCTGCACTTTGACATCAAAGAAACGGATAGACAAGCCTTCACTTCGCCTATATTTGACATCTCAAACCCACTTCAAGAGCACCGCACCCTTTAGAGCAGGATGTTAAGAGTTTTACTCACAACAAATGATGTCACTCCTTTCAACCATGCTCAAAACCTTGTAGACCATGGCAGACCAAAAAGATATTGATTTATGAATTGTCAGAAATAAAAGTAAGTTGAGTGTTTATTATTCCAGCAGTGGTTTTGGTTGATTTGTATTTCCAAAAACAATATGTGGTAATATTTACAGTATAAGTTTGTGTTGGATTCAAGATTTATGTCATTTATTTGGTAGCAAGATAAAAATGTAGATTGCACTAAAACACAAATATCAACCATCAGAAGATGTTGTTTGAATTAATTTCATTGAATATAATTAGATAAATATTCATAAGTTCATATCATTTGTAATGACTCAAATTTCAAAACTGCCAAACACAGTCATAATGTACATACTCTACATGATCCCCAAGATAGAACCATGTAGTTTCTGCTGAGAACTACAGTACATTATTAACATTTCAATGTTGCATTTTTGTTTCATCTTTCGGCTTTTTCCCTGTCACCAGGGGTAGCAACAGCGAGTTCCTCGCATTAGGATCTGGCACATGTTTTACTCCAGATGCCCTTCCTGACGCAACCCTCACCCTTTCGGGCTTAGGACTGGACAATTTAACCTCTCCAATGTCTAACATGCATGTCTTTGGCCTGTGGGAGGAGAAACATGCAAACTCCACACAGAAATTCCCAGGTCGACCCACCGGGGGATCGAACCCGGGTCCTCTTGCTGTTAGGCCACAGCACTATCCACTGTGCCACCGTGCCGCCAACATTTCAATGTTGCATCAAGATGTGAATATTATGATAACAATTACTGTGTGTGTGACATAATGCATTTTGAATATAGCCGAAATATCCAGTACCTCATCTGATCAACATTTACTGCATCAATGCCTGGTTTTGACAGTGCCGGCACTTTTCACACAATTATATGATAGAAAGCACTGACAAAATTTGCAGAGGATGAAATTTTTATTTTTTTAGTGAATCGGTCTCTCCCTCTCTCTCTCTCTCTCTCTCTATCTCTCTCTCAACTGTACTTCAAAATATAGCACAGAGCGCCCTCCAGAGGTCATGGTCATATTGTTCATTGTCTTTCAATCATTCATGCATTTATTCACTAAGTTATTCATTCCCTATACCTGCTTAATCCAGGTCAAGCGCACGGATAAGCCAGTGCCCAGCTGCCAAAATCAGCCCAAGGCATGTTCTTGGACTGTCGCAGGAAACCGAAGCGCATAGATGAAACCCGTGCTGACATGGTGAGAAAATGTAAACACTGAGTCACCCGTAAAATATAATTGTACAAATACTAACATGCATTTATTTAAACATGCCATATATTCAATTAAATATGACAGTAGGGTTTTTTTATATTAATTTTTTTATATTAATTACTTACCACTGAGCCAACATTCGGACATGTGGACAATACATAGAAATTATTTAATTCTCAGAATCAAAAGTCTTATCTTATAGAAAATCTTAATAGACATGCAATGAGAAAAAGAAAAGCAGCCTTCCTGCAAAACATTAACCACTGACAAACGATTAATAATTTTGCTTTTAATCTAATCTGTTGCCTACAGTGTCTATTCCCTGTATAGGGTATGTTTACATAATATCATATATGGGCAAATTGGTAATGGATGGAGATTTGAGAAAAGCTTTTCTTGCCCTTAATATTATTCTGTAAAGTTCTCCACAGAAACGCTGCTCAGAGTGAAGTATCTTATGTTAATGCCATTCCGTGTTGAGTTTAAATAATTTTATGACAAACCATGATAAAAAATACCTTCCTTTATTATTTAACACCTTCAAATCAGATAAAACATGCAGAAAATATCATTGTTGTTATACTTTATTATCATACATAACTATCAATCATGAATGCTAATCTAACATTGATCTATACCATAATCTAGGTTACTTACTTGTAATTAAAAGACTTGCATCGCAGTCTTTAAAATAAAACTTTTACGAATGTGTCTCACCAAATATATAAAGACTACATAACGCACAAAAAGCTTTGCAAATAAATACATATTTTTGTCCCTTAAGGTAAAAGTCAGTAATTTGATAAAAATGTGTCACTCAACACACAAACTATGGTCACCTTAGCAAGAATGTACACTGTCAGGAAAAAGTTACTGGTTAAGTCCGTTGTTATTCCTCACAGAAATGTACACTTATATGTACAATAGTGGTCCTTAATGTTTAATTGTGCAATTGTGTTCTCTAACTAAAAGTACAAAACGACATATACTTGAGGGTACCACCCCACAGACAAGCATTTGTACTTTAAAAAGTACATTTTGATAACTTTTTTCTAGTGTGTTTTATAGTAGAGCACTGAAAACTAAATAAAATGTAAAAATAAAACACCTATACAAACATTACATATGTATTCGTCAGGCTGCTTGGAACATAACTGAAATGTTTAGATGTACAGGGGTTAGACAATGAAACTGAAACACCTGTAATTTTAGTGTAGCTAAATTGGACAAGCCTGGCGGCCAATCTTCATTAATTGCACATTGCACCAGTAAGAGCAGAGTGTGAAGGTTCAA
>JAOUQV010000034.1:9456384-9468755 GCA_028565295.1 Aspidoras spilotus | reverse complement strand
TGTATTGGCCGCAAAAGGAGGCCCTACACCATACTAATAAATTATTGTGGTCTAAAACCAAATGTTTCAGTTTCATTGTCTAATCCCTGTATATATACAGGCTAATAGTATTTTTAAATAGCAACTCCAAATGAGAAAATACTAATATAATTTAGCCAAAATTAAAAAACTAAAAATAATTCAGCCAACTCAATCTTCTCTTATTTAAAATAACCCCATAAAGAATAATTACCGTAATGTACTGCATTTCACTGCAATACAGTAAAAAAATACTATGCCACAAGTAAAAGTCCAAGTAAACATAAATGCAGTAAATCCCTGCATAAAAAATCTAACAAATTGGTACAAAGTACAAATTGTAAATAAAATGGAATGCAATGATGTGACAGTTTAAATTCAGAATAGAACATAGATGACATACCAAATGTTTAAAATGAGTAAATGTATCATTTAAAGAGAAGAATTAAGTGATTTTAAATTTCATGACAACACATCTCGAAAAAGTTGGGACAAGGCCATGTGGGCATTGGCTCCTTTTGACTCTAAATAAGATTAAGTGGATACACAAAAAAATTGTCAAAAGAATGAATTCATTGTTTGACCAAATACATTCTTGTTCTTATAGAAATATTAAATATCAAATAAGGCATATGGCGAAGTCTGATTATTTATTTGTTCCTGTGTCTTCCCCTTCTCAGGGAAAATTGGATGCTTTGTGGGCTCTGCTCTGCCGTGGATATGATCAGGTGTCCCTCATGAGACCTCAGCCTGGAGATCAGGTAAGAATAATACATGCATCTGTTTAAAATTCAGTATTATATCATGTATTTGCTGTAGCATGCTGTGATTAAGTGAGCTGTAGGACCAAATACCACATTCTTCCTCTATGGAATGTAGTTTTATCTGGATAAACTGGCATGTCTCTTTGCCTTACACGGTTATTTATGGTTACACAAATATTGTGTTTTTTCTTCATTTTGTGTTCGCTAGCATATAATTATAGAAGTGCTTGATTTCAGTTTCTGAAATTACATTGCTTAGATTGGATTAGGTTTAAAGTGTCTCTCTGTTGTTTGAGCTTCTCAGCTGGTATACTTTTAAAAACTTTGCATTATGTCTAAATTATTTATGTTCTTAAAATGCTATTATAGCATTTGAGACATCTGTGGACATTGCATACAAGGATTGTTCAGCAAAACTGAAAACGCTCTGAAAGACTTAGTGCAGTACAGTCTATCTGCAGTAAATTGTCCATTACCATACTGTTTCTGTGATGAGACATTTCAATGTGTGAGATTTTCTGTGACACTTTGCGTTATTATTACCCAGCAGATCATATCATAGCAACACATCTGCAGGGCTATGAAAGATATGTTTCATGTTGACCAGAGCGATGAACACTGTACAGTCTGACTCTATTGAATTGACCACACTTTTTCTACACTCTGACTGTGGACATGCCGATGTGATTTTTTGTGTCGAGCTGGGCTTCAGAATAGACTGCTTCAGAATAGACTACTTGTGTGAGACAGGGCCAGTGCCCAGCTGCTCTATATGCTGTGTCGAGGCTTTGAAATGCTCTGGGAAAGTCAGCAGATTCACTAAAGTAGAGGGTTTAGTTGATAACAGCTGTAGCATTCAGGCTAGTTTGAATGTGTCAACAGTAAGTTGTGTGTTTCATGCCACCTGCAGGACAATATCCCATTAGCTACCCTGGCACAGATAGCAAATGTCATAGTGAATACACTCCCAATCTTCCATTTGTACTTTCCTTTTTGTCTCAAGGAAAATAGTAAGTAACTAAAAGTGACCTATGTTAATAATGGTGATTAAGACTAATGGACATTGCTAAATAGAGCTTAAATTACTTATTTTCACATTCTAAAAATTGCACTGTACATTTTTAAATTCTTATACATTGTATTTATAATTTTTTTTGGCTTTTGGCTTTTCCCTGCCACCAGCAGTAACTACATAGGGTCACTTGCATTGCTGATCTGGCATGTTTTAAGCCAAAATGTATTGCCTTCTAGTTTTTTATTTAGAACACACTTAAACAAACAGGAGTGTAGTCAGTCAGTTCATTGCATCGGTCAGATTTCCATCTTATTCTACTGTAATAACCTTACTAAAGTATATCATCCTACTTGGGGTATAGTGCCCTCTAGGGGATAGGTTCAGCCATATAACCAAACAAGCCCTGTTCACTTACACCATAAAATGCACACCACGATGTATGTATGGGATAAATTGAGCAAAACAAAATGTTCATACAAATGTTATTTGTTGTTTGCGAACCTCTTTAGAAATGTTCTGTCACAATTATATCCACATGGTTGTTTGAATTATGTTTAGGTACGTATAGAGGATTTTGCTTTTGTTTATGCATATCGATAAAGCTAGTTGTGTTTTCTAAAGTTATGAATTAGTTTAGCTAAGCAGGCAGAGTTGCGGTGCAACCAGAGAGTTGTTCAATATGTAGGTGTTCAGCTACAGAACTTCAGAAATTTAGACTAGGTCAAAGCCAAAATATCTACATACACCTCTCATAAACATAATTCATACCCAGAAAGTGGAAGAAAAAGAAAAGCTCATTCAATTTATTTTTTGTACTTTTAATTTTGATGGTGCAGTTCAAAATCCTAACACAGGTGAAATTAAGAAACTGGTTACAAACATGACATCTCTTTCTGTTGGATTTTAGGCTTTCTAAGTTTGCTTGCATTTTGAAGAAGGGTAAGAGGAAGAAAGGCACTTGGTTAATGTTAATAGTCCACATTACCATAGAAGATAAAGCTAATATATAACACAGAGGCCATATAGGTTAAACTCATTATGTAAACGTTTCAGTGCACACATTGTAATGCAAAGGTGACAGGTTTGTTTTATTACACTCTAAATAAAGGAATTCTTGTAACTGAAAGTTTTTTTTGTTGAACCTTTTGTCTGACCGGTTTACAAGGCCACTCTGGTAGAAAGTGAGTAACCTTTCATGGTCTGGATCTGCCCATTTATGGCTAAGACAAAGTAAATTTGTAGAAGAAAGAAGTATTTTGGTTTGTTTTTTTGGTAATGACCTCTTGGAGCATAAAGGCAAGATGACCCACTCTGACAAAAAGAATTCCCCCAGCTAGCATCATTAAAAAGGATGAAAACCATGTGAGTTTAAGTTTAGAAGTTATTTTACTTTTAGTTTGTTCTGCCTTTTGAAGAACCTTTGTCAGAGCCAGAACTTACACGGGTACTTGGGGCTCGGATTTAACAGCATGTTAAACCAAGGGCACTCTAATGGGTCATGGGGCGAGTGAGCAGGGCAAGGTTTGAATTTTATTTGGCGGTAGTGGGGGTGGTGAGAATTAATTCATGAGTGTCTTGCTGGGATGCATCACCCTGCTTGCATCCATGTGTGGTCAATGGGACAATTTGGCGAGCAGCAGAGCAACAGCCCTACACCGGTGTGAGCATATGGGCCGAATGTGAATAGTGCATACTGAATGCTGTGCAGATGTGGGAAGGAAAAGGGTGGGGAGAAAGGAAGAGCTAGGGGGTAGGGAGAGAAATCAGTCCATATGGTGTTTAACTACTGTGGGTGTCCCCCAGAAGGCTTCAAGCTTCGGCAGCAGTTGCACAGCAGTTTCTGAAAAGACGTGTCGGAATGACACTTTTAACATGCAGCCACCAGGTGCATTTCTGTCCTGAAGCACATTGGACCAGCCAGAGTGGAGCAATGCACTATAACATATATAAGAATTGTTTTTAATTTTAAAGTTGTCAGTCTTACTGTGCTCATGTGTGCATAAAACTTTTAGTTTTTATTTTTATACTGTTGGGTTTCTAAATTGCTCTTACAGCTGATAAGAGATTGGGAAGCTCAGTCAGTTTATCATTATCCCACAGAGCACATCTGTACAGCCAACCAAGCAATAACGGTGTACGACATAACCTGGCATGCATAATTCACAAGCAGCAAACAACGCAGATCATTATAAATATAAATAAATGGCCAAATAGCTTGTGCAATGCTAGACAGCAATAATAATATAATAAATATATGTGCTTATTGATACAATCTGAAAGCTAAAATAAATCACTTTCATTGGCTCTAACATGCGAGTGATGGTGTGTACCCAGTATTTCTGTGTCATCACTATGGGCCATAAAGAAAGAAAATCTTGCTCTTGGTCATTTAACCTAGCCTTGATCCAGTGCTATCAAGCCCAAAGAAGGAACAAAAGAGTGAATCTCTCCTGTCATGGTTTGGCTCGTGGTCTTTAATCTCTCCATCTGTTTGTCTGATGAGCAATCAAACAGCATGGCAGAAAATGGCACCTCCCTGACGGCTGCTCTCATTTCCACCCATGTGAAAGTAATTCAAATAGATTTAAAGCAGTTTCTGACCCTGTTTTGGTATTCAGCACTAGACATTTATTCATCAGCTAGCATTGTGCTTTTTGTTTGTGGTATTTAGCCAATAGAGCACCAGGACCAGTCTTATCGTAATAAAGTGTATCAGATTGATTAGACTGGATTTCACATCCTTTATCAACAAGCAATATGTGCATTTATATTAGATAGCCGTTATTATATATATATGTGTGTGTGTGTGTTTTTTTTATTTTATTTTAATACTTTAGCATATCACTTGCTTTAAAAGTAAAATTTTACTTTACTATATTTTATTTTTTAATGACTTGGCTTGTGCACATTATAATAAATATAAGATGTACAGAGACTTGTACATATAGTGCTTTAACAAAGAGAAAAAGTTTAAGTCCAACATTACTGAACGTTTTATTTTTCACAATAAATGATGCGTAAAGGACAAGCTGAATACCTTTTTCTTTGCTTTGACCTTAAGTTTAAATTCCCTAGAAAATTCCTGACAATAGCTTTGGAAAGTTTAGTCTTCCTGACAGTGATGAATCGCTCTCCTTGTAAGAATGCAGGTTTTATTTCCCCCGAGATTTTGGAGGATGAGGTTTTTTTTTCTCTCTCCACCAATACTCATTCTTTGCAAAGTACAATGCTGCAGCCCATGAAACACCACCTCTTTGATTGGTGGTTTTGCGGGTGTGAAGTCTTGTGCTTATTTAGGGGTCATCATCTGGGCAATGACACTAAGCATACTGAGATTTGACTTGTTTTACTCTCATTCTGTATGATTTTTTTCTGTTGCTGTTATCAAAATGCTTTTTATAGTTTATTCTCTCTTTGAAAAGATGTAGTGTATATCTGCATAATTAGAAATGATTGTATGTGGATTATTTTTACTTAAGAATAAGTAGATAAAATGATTTTTTTAAATGGCTGGTATAAAATATGAAAGTGAAAGCTTTTCTTTATACTCACATTCATTGCCTTATAGAAAAATGATTCCTTTTAACTAGTAAATTAACACTTTTATATTTTATTATTTATAAAAAAAAATAGCAAAACAATGAAAACAATCCAAATATTCTTAAATTCAATCAAGTTGTCTTATATTGGGCAAACAAAAAATTGCTAATGGGGTAAACAAGTTTTGCTTGTCTAGAATTCTTAAAACTAGCATACATTTAAAACACAAAAGGTTGGGTTTCTTAAGCAAAATATGCTGTAGACAAAAAATAAAACTAATTAGCCTCACACAAGTCTTTTTAGTTTCATGAAACTTCTTTTTTGTAGTGTAGATGTTGGTTTTGCCACGAAAATGTCAACATTTATTAATAATTGTAATAAAAGATTAATAATCTTAATAAAGTTGTTCATAATAGTGTTAATAAAAACTATTATAATAAAACTTGTGAAGTGGTCAAACCTTTTCTATGATTGTGAAAACTGAACACCCTTCTAAGAGCCATGGGTGATCTTCAAAAATAAGAAATTTTTAGCATAAAAAAGTAAAATAATGTCTTTAGTAATCTTTGAGATGGCAATGAGGCTATATTTGACCTTTTACTGCCACTTATCATGTTATCTGCTGTGTGTCTGCAGGGCAGATGCATCCACTTTACACGGGTGACAGAGGAGGCAGTCAGAACCCCACCATGCAGCTCTCCTCCACCACCCCGACCCCCAGTAGAGCAACGGCCCCTGATACGCCCCTCCGCCTCAGCACCGACAAACCTACCAACCCGCTCGCCGCCCAGACCCCCAGCAGTGCGAGGGCCCCATGGACCCCCACCATCACGAGCACCCCCAAGACCCCCATCGTCTTCTTTTTCTCCACCCTGCCCTGGAAACCAGCACTGAGAAAAATGCAGGATCCTAAGCACCCTACGATAATAGTTATTAATAGTCAACTACTGATTATCCCCTGAGAGAGAGAGGGGATGTGATCTGACATACTTTAATGGGCTTTGGGTAAATATAAAAAAATATTACATAATTCATAAAGAAAAGCTTTAGAGAGCGAGTCAAACATTGTCCACATTTATCACCAAGAGCCTGAGAGTAAAAATAGAGTATGGAATGGAAAATTTTCTTATTCTTCAACCATGAAAAAGTTCAAAGGTCAACCATGAGCTGGAAATATGATGCATATATTTATTGGGATGGTCAAGTGGCAGAATTAGATCATTATCATGAAAAGATTAAAAATGAACTAAAGTAAGTAACGGTCAGTGCTTGGTACATTGATTCTCTCACTATATAGCTAAAGCCCAAAATTCAGACAAAACACAGGACTGATATCCAAGACCATCACCCTCCCTTGGGGCTTGCAGCTCAGTCTAAAACATTTTAATGGTGGAATACAAATGCTGCTTGACAAATGGACAAACTAAATTAAAAATCAGTGAAATGATTCTTAAAGTCAGTACGAGTCTAAAGATGGAGATGCATGTTCTTCTTCGTGTTTTTTTTTTTTTGGGTTTACTCTAGGTGCTCCGGTTTCCTCGCACAGACTAAAGACATGCATGCTGGGTAAATTGGAAACGCTATATTGTCATTGACTTGTGTATAGATATGTGACTGCGTATAAGATGAAACTTGCGTATGTGTCTGACCTTGTTCCGGTCATTAAAATAGCCACTTGTGCTGAAGATGACGTTAAACAATACATTTATAAATAAAAGGTTATGTAAATAAAAGGTTATGTATTTGACCCTTCCAAAAAATTGTAATATAATAAATTCAACAGCCAAAGGGCGGATAATTTTTTCATTATTGCACAACTGATGTCACAAAGACATCACAAAGATGATGCCTGTAATATTTAAGCATTAAGAAGTGCATGTTAGCTGCAAGTTATTTCCTCAGACACCTCGATGCCTTGGTTAGAACAATTGCAACTGCAGTGCAGTTCCATCCTTTAATTTATTTAGCCTTGGATTCCTGGAAAGCACTTGAGCAAAGAATGATGGTGTGCAAAAATTGTAACAGTACATGATGTATGGCCTACTTTTGCATTTTTTCCGAATCTGTATTTTGGAGGGGCTTGACATTTTATTCATGGCAAATTAATTTCAGACAATCACATTTAAATATAATTGTTTTACTTCTATATTGTATAGGAACAACGTTCTCTGAAAACAAAAACTAAAACTTCTCTTCTAACCAAATAGAACTGAATTAAATGTACACTGCTCCCAGTTCCATTTTGTACTGTACATGGGCATCCTAATAAATTAGAATGTCATCAAAAAGTTAATTTATTTCATAATTCAATACAAATGGTGGAATTCATATGTTATATAGATTCATTACAAACACAGTGATGTCTTTCTACTGTTTATTTCTGTTAATGTTGATTATTATTGCTTACAGTCATTGAAAACCCAAAATCATGATCTCAGAAAATTAGAATATTAGATAATTAATGCAGTAATGCAGATATTTTGGCCTACTGAAAGTATATACAGTAAATGCTCTCAATATTTGGTCATGGCTCCTTTTGCATGAATTGGTGCATGGCATGGAGGCGATCTGCCTGTGGCACTGCTGAGGTGTTATGAAAGCCAAGGTTGCTTTAATAGCAGCCTTCAGTTTGTCTGCATTGTTAGGACTGATGCCCTGATGCTTTAGTGATGCTGTAAATTTCATGGTAGACGGCTGCACTGTCTTTGGTCTTGATATAACACAGTGAACTTACACTAGCAGATGGCATGACTCCCCAAACCATCACTGATTGTGGAACACTAGACCTCAAGCAGCTTGGATTGTGTGCCTCTTCACTCATTTTCCAGACTCTGAGACGCTTCTGGCATTGTCTCTAGGTTATGCGTGGTTTGATACAAGGAATGAGACAGTTGTAGCTCATGTTCTGGAAATGTCTGTGTGTGGTGGCTCTTAAAGCACTGACTTCAGCAGCAGTCCACTCCATGTGAATCTCTCTCAAATTTTTAATGGCCTTTTATTGACGATCCTTTCAAGGCTGGGGTTATCCCAGTTGCTTGTGCAACTTTTCTACCACACTTTCTTTTTTCTACCACTCAACTTTCCATTAATATGCTTGGATACAGAACTCTGTGAACAGTCAGCTTAAAGTGCCTCTGATCAACCCCAAATAAAGTTCAGCTGTTGTAGTAGGCTTGTCCTGACCTCTTTTTAGCCACATCATTCAGCACAAGCCAAGGTCCGCAAAGAGCTGCCAGAGCATCAGATGGATCTCATTATTCAAAGATATGAGTCAGGTGAAGACTACAAAAGAATTTCCAATTTATTAAATATACCATGGAACACTGTAAACCGTCATCATCAAGTGGAGCAAACATGGCACAACAGTGACATTACCAAGAAGAAAACTGCCAAGAGGCTGACAGCAACACTGAAGGAGCTGCAAGAATTTCTGGCAAGTACTGGCTGTGCAGTACATGTGACAATCTCCCATCTTCATCATATGCCTTATCTTTCAAAGAAAAACACCCAAGTCTGGCTTAATTTTGCAAAAAGACATCTGAAATCTCGCAAACACGTGAAAAAATGTGTTATGGTCTGATGAAACCACGGTTGAACTTTTTGGACATAATTCGAAAAGGTATATTTGCAGCAAAAACAACACTGCTCATCACCAAAAGGACACCATACCTACAGTGAAGGCATGGTGGTGGCAGCATAATGCTTTGGGGCTGTCAGGATGTGCCACGCTGATAGGCTCCTACACAAAAGACTGAGTGCTGTAATAAAAGCCAAAGGTCCTGCAACAAAGCATTAGTTTAAGGGTGTGCATATATAACCAGGCAACCAGGCTATTGTAAGTTTTTTATTTTATATTTTTCTGCTTTAAATGTTTCAATTTGTTTTTCAATTGCACTTTTTATATCCACTGTATACACACTGGTATTTAACAATTTGCTGGTTGAAGCTGGTTACAATAAAACATTATAATGCATATACTGGCTGTTTACATGGTTTCAATCATTATAATCATTATACACTGTCTGAAAAAAGGTCCACTCTTCAGGTCCATTTTGTTCTTCAAGGTACAAGCAATACAAATATGAATTCTTAAATATAGTGGTGGACCTCTAGGTAAAATTGTACATTTATGTCTTACTTGAGGGTACCACCCCCGTGACAATTGGACATTTGCACTCTAAAAGGTTCTGTTTGGAAACTTATGAGTGCATTTTACAGCCTTATTCCAAAATGCATTAGATAATTTTTTCTATCAAAATTCTACTCAATACCTCATAATGGGAGAATTGTTATTTTTTCAAAATTACCCAAAAATAAGTTGAGGCACTTGTTGTGGCAGCAATTACAGTTTAGAGTCATTTTGAGAATGAGGCTATAAGCTTGGACTTTTTTGGAAAATTTTGCTTTGTAGAAGCTCCATCTGTTGTACGGGGAGCATTTGTGCGTAGCTATTTGCCAAAAGTATTTGGTCACCCATCCAAATTATCGGAATCAGTTGTTTCCAGTCATTTCCAATGTCCACAGGTGTATGAATGCTCCTGTGTGTAAACAGTTTGGGGCTGGCCCCTTCTTCCAACAAGACTGCACTAGTGCACAATGCAAGGTCCATAATAACATGGATAATAGAGTCTGGTGTTGATGAACTTGACTGGCCTACACATTCATTTTTGGGATGAATTATAGCAGAGACTAAGCCAGGCTTTCTCGTCCAACATCAGTGTGTGACCTCACAAATGCGCTTCTGTAAGAATTGTCAAAAATTCCTATAAACCCACTCCTAAACCTTGTAGACAGCCTTCCAAGAAGAGTTGAAGCTGTTCCAGCTGCAATGGTTGGACAGACGATATATTGGAAATATAGTATTTGTAAAAGAATGGGTTGCTCTTAAGAGCTCCATGAATTTCAGCGTGGAATTGTGATTGGATTTGTTGCACAAGGTGGCATCCTGTCATAAAATTTCCTTGCTTTTAAATATTCCACAGTCAACTGTATTATAGGAAAATGGAAGTGTTTGGGAATGACAACAACCCTGCCATGAAGTGGTAGTCCACGTAAACTGACAGAACAGGGTCAGCGGAGGTCGCCAAACCGCATGTGGCCTTCAGATTAGGTCAAGAACAGTGCGCAGAGAGCTTCGTGGAATGGGTTTCCACTGTCGAGCAGCTAAATATACGAGTCAAGGCAGGTGAGCGAATACTTTTGGCAAATATGTTTTTGGCAAAGATGTTTAATTGAGTTAAGGTCTGGGCCCCTCTGAATGTTTAGGACTGTTGTCTAAGGTCCAGAATGCTCTGGAGAAGTTTATCAAGGATGTCTCTACTTTGCTGCATTCATCTTTCCCTCAACCCAGTCTAGACCCCAGTTCCTGCTGGTACTAGCCAGGTGATAAATGGTGCATGGTTTTGTCAAGATAATTGACTTTGCATTTCAGGCCAATTAGATAAATCTTTGTTTCATAAGACCAGATCATTTTTTTTCTCGTGGTACAAGAGTCCTTCATGTACCTTTTGTGCAGCAGAAACGGTGGTCCTGGAAGGTTTAGTTTTACTGACAATTTAGACCAATGTGCAAATTAGGACATTCAATGCAAATATTTTTGGTACCCTTTCCCAAACCTGTTTGATACAATACTTGTTGTGACACACACACACACGCCTTAGCATATATAGTCATGTCCAATCAACTGAATTTACTATATAAAAATCAAGTTGTAAACTAATCTGAAAGATGATCAGTGGAATCAGGATGCACCAGAGCTCAATTTTGAACTGGACACTACTGCTCACATGCACATTAAGGAATCAAAAGAAATAAGGTTCTGGATAGAGGGATGGTCTAAGAGTCAATATTTCTGAACCCAGAACAGATCCTCTGGTTTTAAGGATGGATGGATGCACAAACTAGATTTATAGATAAACAAACTAGACAGACAGATCCAACTATTGTCACAGTTCAATCTGATTATAAGTCAAACAAATTCAGTGCTTCAGGAGAGTGAATGACCATTTCAAACATCAGGTACACTGACCAACCTGGTATTACATTAATTACAAATTTGCACCTCTGGTAGACGTAAACAGATGATAAGTGTGTTTATGTTTGGCAATGGCAATACTCTATTAAAAATATTTTAATAAACACCGTTTCAAGGAGCTAAAGTACTGAACCACTTTTCTCAAAGGATGCTTTCAAAGAAACACTTTACTGACCTCTGCTGGACAAATACAGAGCTTTAAATTGCTGAAGGAGCCTCACTTGCAGTTAACATTTTCTGTAACCCTGCTATAAAAAAAAAAGGCTGCAACCGCATAGGTCATACAAACAAGAAGTTATTCAGTGTACTTCTCATTATCTACAGTTTATAGAAATATGACATACAGTAAACAGAATAAATTCATCTCACAACATTAAAAACGCTTCTTGAGGCATCTTTCTCAGAATACTTTCCAACACATCGCAAAATACCATTGTGTGTAATCCACCTGTTTTCACCATAGAAATAAATATTTTATTGAAGATGCATGCAGACTGGATAACAGGACCGCATCTAGTTCTAATCTCAGCAGTGATGGAACCTTCTTAGCTGCACTAATGGAAATCATTCATCATGCAGCATGTTGCAACTGATCAAACTATGAACTCTGTCCATGAACCAAACTCTCATCCAGATTGAGAAATACTGCACACAGCTATAAAATAATCAGGCTCTACGTTTAGTTTTCTGCATTCTCTTTCCAGACAGCGCTCCCTTCTTTGCTCCTCTGACCATGCCCTTAAATTGACCTTGCAGCTTGGCCTTTTTCCTGTGGACACAAGATTACTTGACAGTCAATCACAAAATATCGGTTATATACAGTATGTTCAGAGACATCACAGCTTCCTTACCTGCGGTTAAGCTGGGTCTTCTTTAGAGGGATGTAGGCATATGGGTCGTGCTTTCCTTTCTTCTTAATGTCACCTTTTCCTTTCTGCACAGACAACAACTTCTCAGCAAATTGGATCTTGCTATATTTTAATTTTAACTTAAGTTTGAT
>JAOUQV010000034.1:9398238-9409217 GCA_028565295.1 Aspidoras spilotus | reverse complement strand
CACAACATTATGGGTGACATACCAGAGTTCAAAAGAGGACAAATTGTTGGTGCACATCTTGCTGGCGCATCTGTGACTAAGAGAGCAAGTCTTTGTGATGTATCAAGAGCCACATTGGGGTGTTTTGAAGGAGCAAGTCAGGAAATGTTTTCCTCCACCATCATCACATAGTGACCTGGCCTATCCTGCAAGAAGAATGGCTTAAAATCCCTCTGACCACTCTGCAAGACTTGTATGTGTCATTCCCAAAACGCTGTATTGGCCGCAAAAGGAAGCCATACTACACCATACTAATAAATTATTGTGGTCTAAAACCAGGTGTTTCAGTTTCATTGTCTAACCCCTGTATATGTTTTGTATGTTGTATGTATACACATTTGTATATATTATATATTATTGTTATATTAATGTTATATATTATTGTTATCTAAAAGATTATGTATTTGATGTATACAGATTGCATCCTATCACCCAAATGAGTTCCTTTCAAGGTCTTTGCCAACGTTACTCATTTGGGATAAAACATTTTCTGTAAAGCTGCTTTGGGACAATGTCCATTGTTAAAAGCACTTCATAAATAAAATGTAATTGAACTGAGTCTGGGTTTTTTATTTCTCCTCTTATTATCTTAAGAAGTTTTTCCCTTCCCATTGTCACCGGGAAAATTACCCTTTTTAATTAAAATTTTTGCCCTATGATGGATTGGCGCCCTGTCTAGGGCTGCCCTCGCGCTCAGTGTTGCCGGGTGGGCACTGGCTTTCTCATGACCCTATAACTCGGAATAAGCTGGTATACAAAATGAATGAATTAATTTTGATATAATAATAATAATAATAATAATCTCTGCATATAACCCATCCAGCAGTTCACTTAAGGCACATAGGGAGCAGTCGGGGGTTGTGTGCCTTGCTCAATAGAACTAATATATTATATATTATTTCTGTAAAGCTGTTTTGTGACAATGATATATTATAAAAAGTGCAATATATTAGAATATATCAGAAACTTTGATAAATCTCAGACTAAGAATTAGTCACATTACCTTAAGTCACTGAAGCAATGTCATTCCATTAATAGCATGACTAAATATTTATTTCTGTTAATAAGCTAGCATTGATGAATGTTTCCTGCATGGTGGGCATTTAATGTCCTCGCAGTGTGATACAACCAATCGAGCAAGACACTATGGCAGTTTATAATTGCTGGTGGTTAAACTGGTCCACATGCCAGAAAGAACCACGCTGAGAGTAAGAAGGAGGGAGAGAACACAGTCTGATGAATGTTCACAGGACGTAGACGATGGCTTTCTGCTCATTTTTGCAAATGTATGTGCTTTTTCTCTGTCCCACATAATAGATATGACACTGCCCACATAAAAGTCAACCCAGATGCCACTTGAAATTGTTAATTTCGAACGATAAATTCGTATTCATAATTTACATCTCTAACCTGGATAACTGAAACTTTTCACCTATCTGGAATTATTTTCTCCTTTACCAGAAATGTTATAAAGCAGTATCCTTTAATAGTCGGAGTGTGATTTGTATTTATATACTGTAGTATATACTGTACATAAAGTTTTAAGATATAAAGATATTTGACATGCACTCTTGTTTACAGGTTCTTGATGACTCTCTAAAACACATTAATATGGTGATTTACCACACTCATTCCGTTTCCTGTCTATTGCAACAATAATTCATGCAGGACTTTTGAGATTATAATTTCATCAATTAATGGGAATAAATAATGGGAAACGCTTCATAGGACAAATCAGATGAAGCCGTTCATTACATAGACCCTGTTTAATTTGTAGCACAGTAAATGACTTTAAGCAGGGGTCTGGTCTGTTTGCAGTAAAGCTACACCAGATGTACAAAGAGTAATGAATTTCATTTCCTGATAAGCAAAAACTGGATTTGCATATGTATTTTACCTCTATACTTCAAAATTCATACTTGTTAAATTTGACTATGTATAAACCTATAGAAAGTTGGGATGTTACCATACTATATACTATTGGTACTTGAAATTAGTACAGCCTTTAGAAATTCCTATATTTCTGCATACATATGACCTAAAAGGTCATTAGTAGGTCCTAACAATAGATAAAGAGAAAACAGTTAAACAAAAGAGACAGACATTTTATACTTGGTAATTTATGTATTAAGGAAAAGGATCCAATATCACAGATTTGTGAGTGGTAAAAGTATGTGAACCTCTAGGATTGGTAGTTAATTTGACAATAAAAGTCCATTGTTTTCAATCAAAGGAATCACAATCAGTTGTGAGAGGGCACCCTGTTTTATTTAAAGAACATGGATCTATCAAATTCTGCTCTTCTCAGCATATGTTTTAGACATGTATCATGGCACAAAAAATAGATTGAAAATTTACAAAATGGAGTTGACCAATCTGCAATCAAGATAGATTGTGTACTTCTTCTTCTTTCGACCTCTGCCTTTATTAGGGGTCGCCACAGCGAGTCAAACATTTCCTCAATGTCTTCAAACATCTTCTGCTTTCACACCAGCTACCTGCAAGTCTACATTGACCACATCCATATATCTCCTCTTTGGTCCTCCTCTCTTCCTCCTACCAGGCAGCTTCATCTCTAACATCCTTCTAACAATATATCCACTCCTCAGCACATGGAACCGCCACATCTTGAGCTCTGCAACCTTCATCTCTGCTTCCTGTCTCTTAATCATGACTCCTGACACTTTAATCTGTCCGCTCCATCCCTGCCTGTATTCTCTTTTTAATCTCTTTTCCACACTCCCCATTTCCTTGTACATTTGAGCCTAAGTATCTGCACATTTGCACACATCCTAACTCCTGCACATTTGTGACCATTTTTCCCTGTAGTCTTACGATTATACCTGTCTCCCGCTCATTTACACACATGTATTCTGTCTTATTACGGTTGAATTTCATTCCCCTCCAACCTAGAGTATACCTCCACCTTTCCAAGTTCTTTCCTAGGTGTTTCCTGCTCTCACTACAGATCACAATATCATCTACAAACATGAAAGAAAGTTAAAATGATACATTTTGCCGCTATGTTTTGCAAACAGCAGAATGGTGAAACACGCACATAGACACACAGGTGAAGTGAGCACACGTGCCTGGAGCAATGAGCAGCTAGCACAGCACCCGGGGGAGCAACATGCCTTGCCATGACTTCAGCCATGACTTGTCGGTACAGGAACATTTCAGTCGCAAGGCTGGTTCCTTAACCACAGACATACAACTGCCATCACAGTCCACGGTGATTCCTGTCTGGCCTCATCTGTTAATCTGTCCATCACCAAAACTATTACGGTGCTCTGGTTATTTTACGTTAGCGTCTTGACGGGGAGTGAAATCTCTCCCCCCAGGTTGCATGGGGCTGGTGTATTACTGTGTGTGTGTTTGCGAGCATGTGCGCACAGCGCATGCATGAATCCTATTTTCAATCCTTATTGCCTATTTAATGAGATTGGAGATGGAATTCGAGCGCGCATTTATTGTAGAATGTGTGTATATACATTCTATACATTCTATACATTCTATACATGTCTATACTTCTCCATCAGCATTCTGAAAACAAAAATTGCATCTGTGGTGCTCTTTCTTCGCATGAATTCATACTGCTGCTTACAAAAAGTCACCGACTGTCTAAGCCTAGCTTCAACAACTCTCTGTCAAATTTTTATTGTGTGACTCATTAACTTTATGTCCCTGTACTTGCTAGAACTCACCCTTGTTCTTATAAATCGGTACAAGTACACTTTCCCTCCATTCCTCAGGCATCATTTAACTATAAAAAATCTTATTGAATAATCTAGTTTAAACACCAATAGTTAAAAACATCTCTCCTATACATTTCCATACCCCCACAGGAATGTTATCAGGCTGCTTTTTCCTTTTTGAATGCTTTCCCTTCTTCATCATTTTCAAAGCTTTCCTTGATTTTTCCTTAGCTTTCCATACTTTCCTTACCTGCTAATCCTTGCTACCCCTTGTTTCACGATTCTTTGCCTTTCACTCTCCTTTTAATGTCATTCTCTTCATTCATCAGCTCCTTCTTCCATCTTTCCCACAACTCCTTCTCTCCTTCCTTACTGTCTAACCTCTCGCACAACTTATCATAGGCCTTCTGCTCGGCCTTTGCTACCTTACTCTTTGTACTTCGATGCATCTCTTTATACTCCTTGTTACTCTGTTGACTCCTATTACCTATTTCTCTTCCTATCCAACAGACTCATCCTGCAAATCCCCATCCTATGTTGTCTAGCTACAATATCCCCTGCCACTACCTTACAGTCTCCAATCTTTTTTTAAGCTACCTCATCTACACAGGACAGAGGAAATTCGAGACCACCGTTGAACTCCCCAGGAGTGGGTGACCAACAAATATCACTCCCTGAGCAAGGCTTGTAATAGTTGACAAGGTCACAATGGCACCTGCAGGCCTCTCTCACATTGGATAATGTTAATGTTTATGAGTCCACCATCTGAAGAGCACTGAACAACAATGGTCTGCATTGCTGCGTTAAAAGGAGAAAGACACTCCTCTAGAAAAGTAACATTGCTGCTTGTCTTCAGTTTGCTAATGACAAGCTAGAAGGCTATTGGAAGACTATTTTATGTAAAGGTAAAACCCAAATAGAACTTTTTGGTTTAAATAAAAAGCATTTATAGAAAATAAAAACACTGCATTCCAGCATAATAATAATAATAATAATAATAATAATAATAAAACTTTGAACGAATATAGTGCCTTTTAAAAACCCAAGATCGCTTTACAATTAATAAAAAAAGCAGCTAGGAAAGTAAAATTGGCCCCATACCATCGACAGCAATATGGAAAGAGCCTACCAGAAACACCTGCATTGTCCTCCATTATGAGGGAATAACCAGTTGGCAATCCTTGTCCACCTCAGAGTAAACCAAATATAAGAGAGTTGATATAAACACAGCCACACATTTCATGGAACATTTATGGAACAATGACTTCTACATTATATCAGAGAATTCTAAATGAACACAAGTAATTCTCACACAAGTAATTCTACCAAAGAATAGTTAAAAAAGAATAAAGTTAATGTTTTTTTATTGGCCAAGTAAAAGTCCTGACCCTAATCCAATCAAAATGTTGTGGAAGGACCTGAAGTATGCATTTAATTTGAGGAAACCCACCAACTGATGTTGAGTGTTCAGTGTTGAGTTGTTCTGTACACACCAAAACAGGTGTACAGTACTGATCAACAGTTACTGGAAATGTTTAGTTGTAGGTAGTGCTGCAAAGGGGTGGTCTCAAAGGTTTCCACACATATGTAATATTGAATCGTTTTTCTGAATAAATAAAAAAACAAGTAGAATATTTTTCTTTCATTTGTTTAACTGGGTTCTCTTTGTCTTATTTTATATTTTTTAAATATTATGATTTTTAGGTTATGTTTATGCAGAAATATATGAAACTCATATAAGGTTTACAAACTTTCAATGACCACTGTAGACTCTCTAAGGACAAACATATATAAAAATACAAAGGTAAGTCAAAAATGGTCTCTAGTCTGGCATTAGTATTATTTAATTAAAGTGTCCTGCTTTTCAATACACTGTCAACAAGCTTGATGTAGACATAGAAGTGGATTGTCAATTGTGCAACCTCTTTGAACTTCTCTATTCATTCATACACACTTATTCATGACAAATCACTTTATCCATGCTGTCCATCAAGTCTATGATTAAAAACTGCCACCAGATCCACTGTCAGACTACAAATTACAAATCATTGCACACTGCTCTTCTTGTGTGCAAATTACAAGTTGGGCTAGCCATATTTTAAACCGAAGTCACAAATGAACCGCAGTCACAAAACCTGCCCAGCAGTGACTTGTCAGACAGTTACCTTATAGTGAAAGAACTGATAAGACCAGACTTTCATTTGTAGCTAAAGTTGCTTTCTATAAGATTTCCTCTAGTTATAAAATATGTTTTTGGTAAATTCAAAGATACTACGTGCAAGAAAATTTCCCATGAGCTCCACTTCAAACTAAAGTTTCTCAGCGAGTAGACTATTACACTAAAGTGGCATTTACATAAACAGCCCAGGTTGCAATCTCCCAGCAGTCATTTTACTGATGGCTTGAACAGTTGGGAGGTAACTGGTGGCCCTTGAACAGACCATAAATATACAATAAAAGCAATGCATTGCTTCATATTTGAGTTGGTGTGCTTTACATACATTTAGCTCACACACACTACATGCCCCAAGTTGTGCTCCCTTGTTGAGAATTTCCTGAAGAGAAGCCAAATTCGAAATAAGAAGTTTTGGAGATACCCATTCTCAGGTTTAGAAGTACAAAGAGATGATCTTGGGAAATCTCTGCATATCTCTTTCACTCTGCCTTCATGTGATGAGCTGTTTCTCAGGCTAAATTTAGCTGCTCAAATATTACTAGATTAAAGGCGACAGACTTGTGTGTCTCCTTTTGCAGGGTGTTGTAATCAACAGCAAATATTTCTGGTGCGATTTAAATAGAAGGTGACATTCACAGCAGAATGCTATAAACAAGGATACTTGGCTCAAATGTAGACTTCCATATATTTAGGATTGTCATTTGTCTGATACATATGTAAAATGATTTTTTATATTAGCTGAACAATTTCAGCAGCAACTCTACAACCAGAATATCCTAGAATGACTATTTGAAACCCATGAAATCGGTATACCATGCTTAAGCGCAGAACAGCTGTGAGATTGCATTTTGGAATATTCTATGATTACAGAAAAAATAAGCAACAGCGATGCATGCTTGTTATTGCCCAACTAATGGACATTAGATGCGGTTAGTTGTTGACTGCCTCACATAATTTCTCCTAAATACTTTCCGCCATTTTTTAAGTTGCTGCACTGCCCATGGTACAGCATGCATGCATCACATTTATTTATAAGAATGTTCGCAACTGTAGTGTTAAACGGATGAAGGATATTTTAGGCGGGGCTAGCCTTAGCCTGTCTCATTCAGTGATGCATATCTTTCTTTATTTATTACATGCACAGATTGTTATAGGACAATGGTTTTATATACCTTAGGTTTTTTCGATGTTGGTCCCTATGAACAGGATTAACTATAAAACTGTGCCCAAGAAAGACGAGAGCCTCCACTACCTAAGAACTAACATCACAATAAACCAGGATATCTACATTTATTGTAGATTGTCTGGCTTTGAATTCCATTCAGCAGCCCATATAAATATAAAAATGTTTTCTTACATTAGATTTTTGTTCTCCATTTGCCAATGTTTGATTCCCTTTGTCATAGAAAGCTACCTCTGCCCTCAAACACATAACTCACCTGTGCTCTCAGAGGCATCCAAACTGCCGGCCAGCTGCTCCAGAAGCCGTGACCTTGCTGCGTTTCTTTTGTGCTTTTTGCCTTCATAATGTTGCTGTGCCATTAGTGGATTGTTGAACCAGGCCCCACACAGGCAGCAGTACTTGCCTGCTTCTCCATTGTTGCCTATGGAGGACCATGATGGTGAAGGTAGTGGTGGCTCTGTGGACTGAGGGGTGCTTGTAGCTGAATCTGTAGGGAAGTTTACAACAGCAAAGCTCAGATCTTATATTCTCTACAAGGTCAGCTTGTAAAAAAAACATACAAGGTGCAAAATGCAGAACTGAGATGTAGGTCAACAGAAACCCTGGTCATTTTAATTTAGTTTATTTGAATCGAGGAGTAAAGTAACTGTAGTCTTTTTCTGGTGACCTTCTCTCCAAGTCAATACAGACCTGTTACCATGGTTACCAGCCGTATAAGAGCCTACAAGTCCTGACACCATTGCAAGATCATTTGTCTTTTAAGAGAGGATAAAACCTGCTTTAGCTGAAGCATTGAATTAAAGCTTGAATATGAATTACACCCAGTGAGGCACAAAAACAGTGCCCAAACATACAAACAAAGATTGAGAAGGTATTGGATGTGCAGCCTAATGTAGGTTGTCAGGCACGCAGCCGTGGTTGCTAGGATATCAACGTAGACAAAAAGAAAGCTCTAGAATTTACAGAATAACATAGCAAATAAAGAACTGTGTGTGTTTGTGTGTGCGCACTCCAGTTAATCTGCACAAATTGCACCTCAACTGGGACATACATAAAACTAATGGTACAATGATTTGGCAGCATCCATAACTAATAATAAATATATAAAGAATAAATAGTCTGCCTCGTTAGTGCATTAGCTAGTGAATCAGTCTCATAATCTGAAGGTCATGACTTTGAACTTCACATGAGGCATGAATACATATTTAGCGGCACGGTGGCGCAGTGGATAGTACTGTGGCCTTACAGCAAGAAAGTCCCGGGTTCAAGATCCAGGTAGGGTGACTCTGGAAATTTCTGTGTGGAGTTTGCATGTTCTGCCCGTATTTGCATGGATTTTCTCTGGGTTCTCCGGTTTCCTCCGGCATTTAAAACACATGCATAAATGTGTGTGTACGCCCTATGATGGATTTTTGCCATGTATAGGGTTGTTTCTACCTTTACGGCCAGAGTTGCTGGGTGGGCACCGGCTTCCCAGTGACCCTAAAACTAAAAAATGAAAGAATGTATAATTAATAAATAATATAACTAATAATATAACTGGTGAGAAGACCTTTGGATTAGCTTAAACACACAAACACCCCGCATGGTCATTATTTTGAATCACTGAACATTGCATTATTGTAAGGATTCAGTATTTTAAATTTTGATAAGGAATGTTTTTGTGTAATTTACTTCATTAGTTTAGTCATCCTGAACCAACACAAAGCCAAGAACACATTTTCAGCTAGTAGGCTCCTTTCTCCTCCTCTCACCACCCACAATGCTGTTATAAATGAGATGACTCAAACTGATGTGAATAGATCAAATGACATTTTCAGTGAGCTTTCTTTTACAATAAGGGATTCTATTATGGGTGAATGGGAATAAAAAGATGTATTCTGTTATTTAAAATAAACAATTGTTCATAGAATTCAACTGTGGGCAAAATTAAAGAGAAACAAAAACGGAAGATTTATAAACTCTATAACACGGACCTTTCAGGTCAGCTTGTGAAATAAAAAAGAGACAATCTCTCACTCTTCTCATTTTTCCATTTTCACCTCCCCTGCTGCATGAGATTACTCAGAAAAACCTGCCAGTGCATAGTGGTATATTGCAGGAGATGAGTAGCCAGGTAGCTCATTCTCGAATGCATCTTTGTTATATCTGTGCATACATCTTTATAATAAAGTCATATAGACTGAGACACATAACGATTTAAATTTATGTACAAAGTGATGAAGAATATTCTGCTTGAATAGTCCTGAAATATTATTTTTACACATAATTGTTGGTTGATGAATGGAAATTAAGCTTTAATTTTACATGTTCCATTTAAACGCATTAAGAGGCTAAATATATACCAGCTGTTCTATAATAGTTAGGCATCTCTGTAGTGTATTTAAAGGAGAGCAAATAAGGCCACTTAGTGAATTGCACGCTGTGGCAACCCCTGATAAAAGGGAGAGGCCGAAAGAAGTAGAAGAAGAAGTGAATTACATTAAAACAAATGTGTGACTATATGATTAAATGAAAACAAAACCATTTTGCACATTGCTGCCAAGTTTTAGCACAACATCGGACACTTTTCCCAAACTATGTTTCATTCGTGTCACAAAGCCTGGCGTAATTATTACAAGCTTCTCAAATCAATTACTTCAACTCACTTTTACAGTTTTAGGTTTTTTAAAATCATATAATACCAATTCCAATGAAGTAGGAACTTTGTGCAATACATAAATAAAAACAGAATATGATAATTTTTAAATCCTTTTCACCCTATATTCGATTGAATACACCACATAAACCAGATATTTAATGTTCAAATGGATAAACTTTATTGTTGTATGCAAATATTCACTCATTATTCACTCATGAATTGAATTTAATGCCTGCAACTCATACCAAAAGAGTTGGGAAGGCACAAAAACATGTTTTTTAATATTACACAGATGAACAGGTTAATTGGAAACAGGTGTGTGTCATTAATAGGTATAAAGGGAGCATCCCTGAAAGGCTGGGATGCGGTTCACCACTTTGTGAAAAACTGTGTGAGCAAATAGTCTAATAGTTTAAGAAAAACATTTTGCAATGTGTAATTGCAAGGAATTTAGGGATTTCATAATCTACAGTCTATGAAATCATCAAAAGATTTAGAGAATTTGGAGAAATCTTTTGCATTAGTAGTGTATTCAATATAATATAGGTTGAAAAGTATTTGCAAATCATCTTTTTCTTTTTTATTTATCTTTTATACAATGTACCAACTTCACTGAAATTAGGGTTGTAGAACCATTAATGCAGGTCAATAACAATGGTATAAAAGTTTAACCGGTTTTAGGTACATACATACACGTGGCATCTGGAGTCCTAGAAATATTTAAACATGAAAACCTAGCCAGCACAATTTTGGCTGCTGATTTCAGAAACTTGGGATTAAACTGGGGGTTTCCAAAAATCTGGACTCACCCAACACAAGTTTAAAGAAATATCATAGCAAATACCAGTCAAGCAACCAATCAGAGAGTAATCTCAACTAACCTGCACGCATTTATATTTCATTTTTTCCAGTATATAATTACTTATTTTAGCACATTTTCTTACTTGAACGGGGGCCATCTCCCGTGGTTCATAATGAGCATCCATCACTGTATTTAATTCATTAAAGTGTTCTCTCTTCTGTTTCACACAACATATACAAGTAGTATTTTCAATTAAGCACTTCATGACTATGAGTCTTACTTACGCAAACATTATGTTGCTTCCAATATTTACAGAAAAGCTGTGTTAATGTCATGCTCAGATCCACAAGTACAGATCCACAATTCCTTATATAGGCCACACCTGGCTTTTATTTACTTTCATTCTAGATATGAATATACACTCTGTAGGATTAGGTTTGTTT
>JAOUQV010000034.1:9377237-9388183 GCA_028565295.1 Aspidoras spilotus | reverse complement strand
CAAGTACTAAGTAACTCTTGAGTACCATCTAATATATTTGTCAACACAAGCATCTTTAAGCAAATTAGTAAATTAATAATTTCAATCGGAAGAGGAAGACTTGCGCTTTGTGTGGGATTTTAACAAGTTTGTGTAAATCTGTGAGGCTACAGGGAGATCAAAACATTAAAAGACACTAAGAAAAAACAAACATTCGCCTATCTCCATAAAAAATATAAAACATTAAAATAAGGCGTATGTGAAGGGGCTAAAAATAATGACGCCTAGAAATCCAAAGAGGTCAAAAGAAAAGTAACAAGGTCATTGTAGACTGATGTAGCAGAGTAAGAGTACAGTTTTTTCTTTACAAATCTGCTCAAGTAAAAGTAAAGACTACAGTGATTTAAAACTACTCCAAGAAGTATAATATTTTTTTTTAACTCAAGTAACAGAGTAAGTAACATAGTAAATGTACCTCATTACCACCCACCTCTGGTCAATGCATTACTTGCATATAATAATAGTGCATATACTAATACATTTCTGTTTTAGTCATTGTGCTGTATATTGACTTTTTCTTTGTATTTTTCTCCCTTTCCTGATTGAAAGCTTTCATTCAAGTCAGCAGGTTTCTATCAATGGGATGCTAACTGTTTAGAAAAAATAACAGAGACTCTTAAAGAAATTACATGTTGCTGAAATCTTTTAGATACATCTTCACTGTGTGCACAATTTGATCTGTAAGCTCATTCACAGCATGAGGCTGTAGCAGCTGTTAGAGTTTATAGCTCTTGGTAACATTCTGCAAAACAGCCATTGATAATGTAATGAAGGCTGGTGAGAGCTATGAAGCTTGAAGAGCTGCTGTGTTGAACTGTTTAAAGCCAGGCTCAGCATTGCTTCAGGGATACATGGATGACTTAAGGCCATTTTTTCAGATTTGTTTCAATCTGGTGTCCTGTTGGTGGATTCAGTTCACTAAGACTGACAAATTGTTTATAAATACAGAGATCCAAAATAAAGTAACTAGAAGGTATGAGCTATGTTAATTTAATATGATTCATGAGTCAGTATTTTTGTGTGTACATTATTTGCTGGTGTGATAGATTTCTTAGTGATTTTGCTCCAACTAAGCAGCTGGCAAGCAATCGACTAATTGTAGAAATGTATTCAGTTCAGTCAATTGCTTCAGTTTTAATGTCTTAGAGTGTACTAGTTTTTCTTGAATGTCCTAGGAGGGAGCTCATGACAAGTCTGAGACTTGGACTCCCGAAACATTATATGGAGCATTATATGGAGCATTCAATTATCACTTTCATCAAGCTTTATAACATGATAGAACTGAGAGATTTATTTAGATTTAATCTGCATTATAAATGCATGCCATTATTATGAATTTAAACTAAATCAAATACAGCCTGCGTTGACTGTTCATTCGTTCCTTCGTTTCTTGCTGTAAAATGAAAGCAATTAAAATTAATATGCTCATGAAATATGTGTATTTCCTGCCATCTAGTGGGATATTTAAGGAGCAAGCTAAACTTAGGGCATCTAAATAATCATCATTCGCTCAGTTTCTATACCCACCTAATTCATGCCATGATGCCACAGGGCGCAAGATGAGAAAGAACCCTAGACAAGGCCCACTCTCCAAGAGGACCCAAACACACACATTCAGTCATACTATCACTCATACACTGCAATTTAGAAAAACACATTTGACTAACTCGTGTTTTTGGACAGGAAGAAACTTGACTAACCCGAGGAAACCCACATGGAAACAAGTAGAAAAGCAAATGGTATTCAGAAATTACCCAGGTCTTCTTATTCTTCCTTATCATATGTGTAATGATGTACAACAGACACTGTGGCGTGTAGTATTTTTGCCTCACAGCTACAGTGCCTAATATTTGATCCAGAGCTCTGGTTAAGTATGGAGTTTCTGGACATGTTATTGCTGGTGTTGTATGGGGTTAGTTTAGATTCACTGGTTTCCTCTTAAAAAATCCAGTTGGAGGATTGCTTTGAAAATATGCTCCAAGTGTGTATTCGTGGGCATTTCATTCGATGTGTATTTACATCCATCTGTAGTTCTTCTTTTTCTTTCGGCTTATCCCTTCATCAGGGGTTGCCACAGCGAGTCAATCATCATTGATAAACTCGCATCACTGATCTGGCAAATGTTTTACGCCGTATGTCCTTCCTGACGCAACCCTCACCATTTACCCAGGCTTGGGAACGGAACTAGAAATACACTTGCTTGTGCTCTCTAATGGCTGGTTTAAGTTATTTCCCTGACCGGGAATCAAACTCTGGCAGTAAGAGTGCCGAATTATAGCCACTAGACCACCAGGTATACCCATCTGTAGTTACAGACGGTAAAAGCTCCAGATACAACATGATCCTGAGCTGGATAAGGTGGTTACTGGGAGTGAGAGTGAATGTTGATGTCCTGTAGATGGAACTAGCGAGCTTTGTATAAGTTGGCTGACAAATTGTGCATAACAACAGTGCACACTATAGACAAAATCACATTTAGTATGTAAACATAAAAAAAACATAAAATAAAAATGTAAACGATAGCGAATGACTTACACAGATGCAGGACATACTGGACAAAAGACCATTATCAGATGTTTGAAGTGTAGAAGATGTATTTGTTATTTGTTATATGTTATTTTCAATTGGATATGTTTTACAACACAAAATGGACTCCATGTGGTTTATAAGTTCCAACAATTTTAACTTTGTATTTATCTCTTTGATTTCTTCTGTCCTTGCGGCCATAGCAACACCAACCCTTGCTTCACTGTATGCTGTTTGATGCTGCATTATAAATCTCCAGAATCCATAATTCTATGCTCTTTTCTTGGCTTTTCTATTGTAAAGAAGGTACAATAAACAAATATAGAGATGACTGGTGATAAGGCTTGATCCTTTTGAGGACCTGTGATTTAAATGTTTTTTTTTTTTTACACATTTACATAAGCCATATATCCTGCTAATTAGTCTTGACCTCTTTACAGTTATTACATTATTCATTTCTACTCTTTATATTCATCGTTCATATTGTATTTATTTTTGTCTTTTGATGGGCTATTAAAAAAAATTAAAAATACTTATACTAGGCTAATGAAGGACTAATAATAAACATTTATCAACAGAAATAATCTAATATATTTACTGTATGTTCCAGGTTCAAAATCGATTTGACCCCTTATAGAAACAGATTATGGTGAAAAATACTTCTGATTGCCTAAGGACAGCAAGATCATCACTGGACTCAGCGAAGAGTGTGATCTGTTTAATATTGCAGTCAGAGCTGTCTCTGTCAAGATGACATAAGCAATGAGCAGATAGATCTAGCACCCACATATACTGAGTAATAGGAATTGCAGAATGAATTGGCAAGGCTGGAAAAGGCGGCACGCAAGTTGAATCTTTTTTTTTTATGGCCTACTTTGTCCTTTTGTTTGAGTGCCAATTTCTCTAACTTCAACTTGTAATATAAACCTTTTGGCATATTATATTTTATGCAATATGTTAGAAGGGTTCATAATGATCCCAGAACAAAACATCAGACTATAAAACAACAGACCAATGAAATAAATTAAATTTCAGAATATGAATGCAATTCATTTTCTCAGATGCTTGTGGGTAAAATATTTCATATCTATAAATCATAAAACTATGATTGTACAATTGGAACAAAGCAGAAATAGTTCTATTCAGTGTTGTGTAGCTTTTCACATAAATTTTTTCACCACTCAGCACTTATATCCTGGACCATTACTGGGTCTCATAGTCACTCACTGAACACTCAGTGGGTCTTTGGAAGCTTGATGGTCCTTAACTTCCTTTAAGGGTTCTGCTTGAAGCTTTGGATCACAAAGAAATACTTTGTTCTACATGGGAACTTTAAGGCGTCCTCCAATTGAGACAAAACTCCCGAACACAAGTTTTGCTTCTTTAATAGCATCTTGTGGTTTAAATAATAGACCTTAGTGGTCTGGCCTTGTTCTTGTTTTCTTTTCCTGAATTTTTTTGTCAATTAACAAGCACTTGTTCATCATTTCCTGGTTTCCCAGCCTTTAAATATTTTACTTCTGCAAGACTTCTGCAAGACCTTTTAGATATTTTGTGAATAATGCCTGATAAAGAGAAGAGTCTGCTGTATTTGGTACAATTATAACTAAGCTCATTATTGAACTTGTACCCGACTTTCAATATCTGCACTTGTACACAGTATCAGATTTTTAAATTGTTAAATTTAAATTTGAGAGACCACAAAGAAAAAGAAAAACAACCTGGACATGCACTTTTTGTTACGGGTTGTAAATTTATTTTGTACAAAAAACATGAACGCCAGAAACAAAAAAATACACAAAAACTGTTAGTGCAGGTCTTGGGTGAGGAACGTAACATGTGAGGGACAAGGATCAGGGGGCAGCTAGACAAAACATTAAAAAACATATTAAAACATTAAATAAAAAGATGCTAAACAGGCAGCCAAACACATATGCACACGCATACATCCACACAAATTCACACAATGAACACACACCAAATCACATTTCTATGTTAAATAACATTAGCACTGTAAGAGTTTTGTAATAAGTGGGTTGTGAATTTATCCCAAATATGTGGATTGAGTAGATGGAATCAGCTCTCTTTAAGCCATCATTTTTCCCGCCATCTTTTGGGTGGTGCATCCTGGTAAACACGCCCTCATTGGTTATCATATTTAAGTTTACAGTGTAATACAAATATAGTAAAAATTTGACAGCTTAAATAACAGGCATGTTTGATATTCACAATTCAAATGTTGGATCCAGTTGGGAGTAATAAGATTATGTCTGCAAACCCTTCACATGACAGGATCTTTTAGGGACATAATCTGTTCTAGATCAGACTGGAATTAGGGTGCGCCCTGCACTTAAATAAAAAAAACTGTGAAAAAATGTATTTATCTGAAGTTAAATTGCTCAACAATGATCTAAATCAGAGGTTTTGTACTTTCCAAATAACGTTATGCGTATGTTGACGATTACCCAATATTGCCAACAATTAATGTGCATTTTACTGAACTAATAAGAAGTTCTTCAAAACAGCTGTACCAGTAAAGTAGCACATATTACATGTGTAAACTGTAATATCAGTCATAACATCAATATAAGCCATAATACATTTATTATTCCTGTTGGAATATATGAGGTTATTGAAAAATCTCATAGTGGCATCATTCCAAAATACTGAACATGTTTAAGACTGAAAAAGAGCATAAGGCTGTTATATTTACTAAGGGTTGAGATGAGCTTAGCTACTAACTATGTGTTATTTAAAAGTCATCATTCCCACAAAGGATGAAGGTAAAGTTAAAGTTTTCACATGCGCATTTGTGTCTGGGGGTTGACAGGGTATAGATAGTAATTTTTAAAAATGTTTGTAATGTGTGTTCCTTTAAGTGAACTGTGTTTGCTGCATTACTGTTCTTGACAGAATACCAACAATATTGTAATATTATATTATTTTGTCAATATTGAACACTGTGCTAGACTTTCTACATTGCTTTTGATTATTTTCCTGGTTATTTAATTTAAAATTCCAGTTGTAATTATATATTTGGATTTTGATTTATTTGGCTAGTTAACTTTTTGACCAGTTCTTAAAATTGACAATTGTAATGTGATTTACTAAACATTCATTACCTCCACATTTTACTGGCTTGTTACTGCCTGCATGTTTGCATAACCATTTTGATTCAACACCAGCCCCTTCTTCCTTTGGCTCAACTAATAATTACATTAGTGGGTTGGGAGAGGTTGATTGACTGGTGGAATGTCCAAAAATGTCTGTCTGGAACACCAGCTCGGTTTAGGGATATGAAAAAGTCTCTGAATACTTCTGCAGGATGCTGTTCATTTAATTTGGTAAAGACATCAAACTGGATTACACAAGTAATAATTCTGTTCAGTTGTCAGCCTTAGTTATTGAAAACATAGATTAATGACTTTAAAAGCATTGTATTTTTGTGCTTGTGCATTTTATAGTAAGCACACTGTGTCCCAGCTGAGGAGACTATTTTATTGCTACTAAAAGAAGATGCAGCAATAAGGGCCATCCTGCTATATAATTACTAAAGGAGCCTCAGGCTCTTAAAGGACGATTGGTGCTTCATTTATTATGTGAATAGGCTCATTAAAGCAGTGTTTTCCAGTTACTGTCTTTCTGGGGGTACAGTGGTGTGCACTGAACTTGCAATGGCCTCTCTGTACACTAATTCCATTAACTCCACTATACTATGCATATGAGTATTATGCATTCATTGGTTGTAATTAGTGATTATCTGAGTTATTATTGTCTTTCTATTCTTTTGAACCTGTTTGACCTCTCACATTAACAAGGCATTTTTGTCCACACTCCCACTCACTGGATATTTTTTTCTTATTCTGAACATTCTCTCTAAACCCTAGATATGTTTGTGCATGAATTCCAGTAGATCAACAGTTTCTGAAATACTCAGACCAGCCTGTCTGGCATCCAACAACAATCCCATGTGCACAGTAATTTAAATAACCTTTATTACTCATTCTGATTCACTTCAGCAAGTTTTTCTTGACCACCTCTACATGCTTAAAGTTGCAGCGATGTGATTGGCCGATTAGTTTTAACAATAAAATGGCTGGTAAGTGTACACTATACAACATTTTTCCAACATTTTTACATTATTAGTAACTACTTTATCCTTTAACTACTTTAAAAAAATGTAACAGTATTAAACAGATCAACAATACTTATTCAATATGCAAAACTATACAATCTGACATTTGTAGACGTATTGAGAGTTAAAGCAGCAGTCCAGTAAAATTGTATAAGAAAGAAGATCTCATAATAGAAACTAGGGTAGCTTTTTTACCTTTACTAACAAGTCCCTCTGCAGTTATAAATACTGTTATAAAGCCTTAAATAGCCTGATCTCCTATAGTCTCCTATTTTGGAAACATTGGCCTTGCTTAGGTGACAGAATGTTGGAGGCATTTCTGAGTGTGTGTACTAGAAGAGAAAGTTATTTATGAATGTTGACATTGTAATTTATCTTCTTTATTGGCTTGGGACAACTGTTGTTTATCAAATGTATCACTGGTCCAGTGTCTGACAAATTGGAAACCATAATATCTTTCTTACACTCTAGCCATAATTCTATTAATATTAGTATAATTAATAATAATAATAATAACAGCTGGGCATGATGCAGTGGATAGTGCTGTCGCCTTACAGATAAAAGGCCCCGGGTTCGATGTCTGGGTGGTATTTGCATCTCTCTGTGTTTGTGTCGGATTTTGCTGGGTTCTCCAGTTTTCTCCCACATCCCACACGGATTAAGCAGAAGATAATGAATATATTAATAATAATAACAGTATAAAAGTGGTGATACATTAAGCTCAATAATGAGCTTTCTTAACTTTTAATACTTAAGTAACCCAGATTACATAGCTATGTGGTACAATGTACTTTGCCAGCAATGATTTTGACTGTGCATTTCGGGACAGAGGAAAGAGAAGTAATAAAAGCAGTGCTCCTTAACTAATGGTAAAAACTTTGCTTTATAAGATTGCAATGGCATAAATGAATTACTCAAACAGAAATTACTCCAGAATATACTAAATAACAACAAGTAGAGTAAAATGCAAATAGTTGTAGGGCTAAAGTTAATTAAATATAGCAACAGTCTAAGAAGACACCATGATGCTTGTAAGCCATGTTGCATTATTATCTCCCTTTATTGAACATAATTAACGTTTCTTGTGACAAGGAAAAGATAAAAAAAAAACGTTTCTCAATTCCTATAATGGCCATCAGCAAGAAGTAAGTGATGTGAGTTGTCGGAGTGCTTGCATACTGTGAACAAACAATGAGACAAAATTCCCACACAACTCCAGGAATAACTAATCGCAACTTGATTTTCTCTGATCATTCATAGTTCTTAGAAACATATCTAGAATGGTAAATACCTAAAGTTGGTGACTCCTAATATTTCTGGCAGTGAGAGTGGTGTTAAGATAATACTAATGAGAACAGAAGAAAATAGTGAAGGAAACTCGGCAGTGGAGTATTAAAATGTAGCGAGACAAAGCAGAGCTTTATTAATCATGAACAAATTAAGGTTTCTTTCAAAGTTGGAATACACACCCACATTTGACAGCATTTGCAACCAAATCCTCTGTAACAAAGCACAATACTTGTGTTTTCATCGAAAAAATATTCATTGTGTCTCCAGCTCCATCGAAAGAACAGACAACCCCTGCTAGAGGCATATACCAAGCCAATCCTATATTAATTCGCATTACTTTTTCCCTTTGTTTAGTTCTGCATGTCAGAATAGAGAAAATTGGATCACACACTTTTTGCTGATTATGTGGATGGTATCACGTCATCCCACTTGTCAATTCTCACACAAATGTTCATGACAAAACTTTGTTTGACTTGGCAATGTTTCATACTGTTGAATGATTGTGTAGTGTGTGACACCCTACAGTGTGAAAATCTCAATGACTCAGTTGTTAGCAATTGCAAAATGATCTGTCATTTGTTATGCAGTGAGTCTGAGTCTGTGATGCTAAATCTCTTTTTGCTGTCTGCATGTGATCAATACCCTGTTCATAGCATGTCACTGCACATTTCACTCATCACATTCAAGAGCCAGTCTGACTACTGTAACAAGGAGTTTTTATCTGCAACTTGGCCTAAAATTCTATAGTATTATTATAACTTAACCTTAAATGGTTAAACAGTGATCTAGGCTGCAATGGCTGACAAATACAAGGTATATTGTACATACATCTCATAGAATATCTCGGTTTTATACTTGAGATACATTGAAATAACACCAGTCTATCTTAAAACTTGGTGTATTTTAGTAATGCAATGTCATTTGGTGTGAATAAAACATCAGTGATATTATTATACTTAAAGCCAATGTACTGCCAATGCAGGTAAATAATCAAGGTTAGCTAACTAAATATACTGTTTATACTTCTACTCAAGCCTGAAACTTATATAGTGTATTGAGCAGAGGCGTACAGTTTATACAGTGGGTACACTTTCTGCCACCCACCCCCAAAGACACCCCTAATTTAAATCAGCAGCAACAATGGTATTAGAATGAGCTCATATTTTCTTATATATTATTCGTACTCAGTACTTAGTCGTACTGAGTAGGATTACTCATTTGTATGCATACAGTTTACCAGGGCAGCTGAAACATTATATAAACACTAAAATCTCTATTCTGTTAGATCATTTATGCCCCGTTCACACATAAATGCTGGGAAAGTACCACAATATAGGTTCCAGAGATTTTGCCATTTCACACAAGTAACGATTATCCTGAAAATGTTCTATTGGGAATACAATGTCAGTTATTGAGATTTGTAAATTATTGCCATCTGTTTTTATTTACAGTTTGTACTTTGCCCCAACTTTTTTGGAATTGGATTTGTATAAAGGATCCATAACAAAGCATCTCATTACAGAACAGGCAATATTCCCTATGATAATTACAGTTAATTTGATTCCAGCAGAGATCATTTTTTTTAACCTTATTTGATTCTGGGGTTTTTAGAAAACAAACTTCAAGATTATATAGTGTATTAAATTTATTTATAGCTGCTTTGCCACAGTGTTCCATTGTGAAAAGTGCTATATAAATAAAGATTTATAAAGGAACTGAATTTATAAGATATATACATATACATAAAATATAGCCATCAGCACACCCACTGTGATTTTCCTAAACATGTATTGCTGCATTCACACATGCATCCTCTGAGTAAATTCTGGAACATTTCAGGATTACAATGCATGTGAGAATTTTTGATGCCAATTCCTTCTGTTATATTCCCTCAGTTAAACAGCTCAGAGTGTGAAATTGTGATTTCCAAATGATGTCTAGTCAACTGGATTTACCACAGGTGGACTCCGATCAAGACTCTGATAAAACAAATGAAGTGGATAAGGATGCACCTGAGAGCAAGTTTTAGTGTGATTGCATGAAACACTATTTCTGGATGCACTCTATGTGGTGCTTGTGGCTACCTTGAAGAAGACATGTTAAATTTTATTAATTAGCATGTCTAGCTTGGTGTAAAGGAAAAGCTTAAGCGTTCCTATGAGTCTGAATGTGATACTATCTGGAGCTTTTTAGGTTAAATTAAAGTCAGTAGGCCAATTAAAATAGTACACACAGCCCTGCATCTGGAAGTTAAGCAATTTACTATCTGTCTTTTTCCTACCTACGCTGAGCTGCTCTTTTGATGCTCATTTTTCTACATGTTTCATGTATGTTACCTTTTGCTCCTTTTGTGTGTAATAGTTCTGTAGTAAATATTTCTTTCCAGCTTAATGTGAGTCTGTGGGACCATATGTAATGTTGTTATTAATGGCATTCAGCAACGTTAATGAAATAAAGGATGGAAAGGAACAATTTCTGCATTTTATTTTTTTGTAACTATAGTTTTAAAAATCCCACTGAAAAAAACTAACACGGTTTATTTGTTATTAAATGATGAATGATATCCCATGGAGCACAACACAAAGCGAGGACGACATATGACATGATCTGATGAAGAGAAATGACACATGACATGTTGTAAACACTTCAAAGCATTAACCACTTAGATGTGTTATGCATTTGCACTCTAATCAGCCACACCTGGGACTAATCAGGGGAGAGGCAATCTGCTCTCCTGGGGATATTTGAGCAGCTTTCTGCTTAGAGTGCTGCGGGTCCTCTGCATATAACCCATCCGTGCAGTGAAACACACACATAGACACACACATGTGAAGTGAGCACACATGCCCAAAGCAGTGAGCAGCCAGCACAGCGCCTGAGGAGCAACTTGGGGTTAGGTGCCTTGCCCAAGGGCACTTCAGCCATGACTTGTCGGTACTTGGAATCGAACCAGGGA
>JAOUQV010000034.1:9274368-9295853 GCA_028565295.1 Aspidoras spilotus | reverse complement strand
GGTGCAATGTGCAATTAATGAAGATTGGCCACCAGGCTTGTCCAATTTAACCATGAAACCTCCCACACTAAAATGACTGGTGTTTCAGTTTCATTGTCTAACCCCTGTAGTTGCCATAATGCTGTTAGCATATTAGAATGTTGTATGCTTTTGCTGATCCCTTAGCCATTTCATTTCTAGAGTTAAACCACAAAATGTGGAGCAGAAAATAATTTCTTTAACTTTTCACCACATTCCATGAACCACATCTGGAGAACCGCCAGGTTATTACTGCCCAAAGTCATATATCACCCTTGTTGTGTGACTTGTTGTCATTGGCTAGATTATAGAAATAGGATATAGCTTATAATTTAAAATGATATCAAGTAAAATTATGGTAATACAAATGTTGTGTTTTTAAGCAATTCTGTGAATACCAATATAAGTATGTTACTTGCAGCATGGTCGTTAAATCATTACGTCTGGAAGACATACCAATATTACGTGTAAGCATACTATATACTATATACTATGTAGTATACTATATAAAAATAATATAGTAAACAGTAATTGTTATAATGTGGTACTAGAATAATGTATATACTGTATTAAAATGAACAAATATATCGAAACAAAGTCATTTTCTATGAATGTGTAATGAGATAACACTGTGGAAAATGCAAATAGAAATTTGGAGTATTTGTATTTTTACTTTTTTACTATTTACTTTTTTACTTTAATAATATTTACTATTATTTTATTGAAGGCAGTATGTTGCATTTTGTGTCTGATCAACCCAGATGGGAAGACTGTGGAAATTTGTGCGGAGGTTGTGTGTTCACCTAGATATATTCCGGGTACTCCGGTTTGCTCCCACATTCCAAAGACTTGTGCGTTAGGCTAATTTTTGTCTCTAAAGTTATCCTTATTGTGTGAATGTGTGTATGTGTGTGTTAGATCTACGATGGATTGGCACCCGGCTCTTAACCTTGTGCCCAGAGTTGCCTGATGGGCACCGGCTGCCCCACGACCTCTTGTGGATTCATTTAAGGAACATGAATAAATACTTTCCCATTAGTTTTTTATGATTTAGTGTTGTAATTATATGAGTAATTCAGTTAAGATCTGACTAATGTAAACAAATGGATAAAAGTGAATTTGCACTATTGTAGGTCTTTAGTCATACTCTTGCACAATACTGAAGCATAATTTATAAAATTATGATCCAATTGGTGGCGATGTATAAAGATTATTGTGCTTGTGGCGTGCAGTTTTATACACACTACCATCTCAGAAACAGATGGCTCGACATACGCTACTTAACTGCATGTGTTCCTGCTAATCTTAAAGGGGACAAATATAATTTCTGAGGTCCACTTAACAGTCAGTGGGGAAAAAAATACAAAATGTTAGATAGAAAATATTTATGTCAGACTTACGTCCATACTTTTCAGACATGGGTATAACCATATTTAAACAAACCAGCATAGAAAAATGAAGTATCTTCTGTAACTAGGAAATCAATTATCTGCTAAATGAAAATTTATTTTCTCCAGTACAGTCATCATAGTGAACAAAATGATAAGCGAATTAAAATGAGGTGTGGGGTGGCACAGTGTCTAGTGCTGTTGCGTTACAGCAAGTAGGACCCAGGTTCAATAATGTTTAAAAGATATAATTTAATTCAATTTATTTATAAAGCACTTTTAACAATAGACATTGTTCCATAATAACCCAAAATATGTTGGATTAAAGTCAATATCCAACATTTAAATGAATGGTAGAAATCAGAGGGCACAGACCTCCATCAAGCTCAATACGTAATGACGTGCTTGATTATGGTTGCTGATCCATTTGATTAAATGTTGAACTATAGACAATCTACAGCTCAAATCCACAGAAGACCCAGTGATTTTTAACTTGTTTCCATTTAGCTGTTTATATTCACAGCAAAATAAAGCCACTTTATTATAATCACTCATAAGGAAACTCTACTGCAAATAATTTTATAAACAAATAATATAAAAAATAAATGATATATAATGTTTGCAAATAAATTAACAAATATAATGCAAAGGATTATGGCATCCATTATATCGATTTAGTCATTTGGTTTTTCGATTTTGAATAAACATTAAACTGCATGTTATTTATAATCTTCAGTCCACATTCAAGGATCATGTGAGCTGGAATATATAATTTTATTGACATTTAAATTTCACACTAAATAAATCATATGAAGTAATCATAATCTTCCAAGTAGTCATTTGGTAAGAGTTCATTATTTAATCAACCAACGTAATGCCTTCACTGTCTCAACAGCTTTGTGTACTGATTTACTGATTTACAACTTCTTTACAACTACTCTCGATTTCTGTGGGCATGCACAATGTCTATTCTACAAGTATTAGAATATACAAAAAGGTCATGGTGGTCGGAAGATAGAATGCAGAGCAGTGGAGAAGTGATTATGATGATAAAGAAGGGATCCATCAGAAGGTCAAAGAGTGAGCAGATCGACAAGAGTTAGAGACAATAACCAGAAGCGAGAAGGCCACAGTCTGAAGGCAGATGATCTATTTTCCTCAAAGTATGCCACTTGAGCTGCAGCAGAAAGCATAGAGAAATATCACATACATTTGCAAACTAAATTCAATATAAAGACATTTTCTGAAAATATAAGACAGGAGAACAATTCTCTCCTTTAAAAGAAAGGAAAGAAAAGAATTTGGAGGCTAAAAAGCAGCAAAAGTAAAGAGCATCATGGGAAAGCTCTAGGCAGTCATATTTGGCCATAAATTTTCCACAGACTTGGGTTCAAAAATGATGCAGTTCATCAAAGCTTAAAACAATATGACAGTTGGAATGCCTCATGACAGTTCTTTCGTTTATTAATCCCTAGTCAGCAGTTTCCGACTCACCCACACAAGCTGATCCTTCATCATTGGACTCAAAGCCCTGGTTACACTTCTTCTTTGAACGACACTTGAAACTCCCATATGTATTAGTACAGATAGGACGCTCACGGGGACACACAGAGGGAAACTGTGTACACTCATCTTGATCTGGGAGTTACAAGGCAGTGGAATTGACAGATAAAAACACAGCGGTACACTCAGCAACAATCAGTATGACTAATTATATGACTCTTACCAGTGCAGCGGCCATTTTCATTAACAAAAAATCCATGTCCACACTGCAAAAGATACACACGTAAAATAAAAAAAGGATTAAAATGACTTATTAAACATTTGGAACAATATTTATTTATATAATATTTATATAATTTATATAATAAACAAATATTTCAGATTCATATAAAAATGTGTGGTTTATTTTTGATCTGGGATAACAAGATGGAACTTAGTCTACAGCAAGATCCCCAAATAAATAAATGGAAGTCTGTGGTTTTTAAAAAATCTTCACTAGTAAAGCATTAGAAGGAATTAAAAACAGCATGCATGAGTGATAATCATTTAAAATGTATTAAAACAAAAATACAGCACTGCATATACCTCAATCATGACTGTTGTTGTCACTTCCTCCTCAAATGTTGGATAGTTGATATCCATAACTGTGTTCAGGTCATTGAGCTCCAATGGTCTGGCCACAGAGCGTCCATCTGGCCAGTACACCTCTACATTGGTGGCCACGTCTTTCCCTGTTGGCAAAGTACATGGCAGGGAAGCAAAAAGCCTCTCAGCACTTAGAGAACAGACTGCCTTTGTAACTTCCCCTCAGAGTTAGAAGACACAATGAATGATTTCTTCTTTTTAAGCACAGCTCTCAAAGGAAAAATTCCACTCAGGAGAAAAGGCCTCCCAAGAAGCTGGGATGAAGCAGGCTTGGGTTTGGCACAAGGGTTGCAAGCCCTTAACAAATGCACAAGAATGTGAAGGACTGCAGCTGTGTGCAGTATGGACTAAACTTGTCTGATTTGATACAGTAAGTGTAAGTCTTAGAAATAACAGCCTCCAAGACAGGATTATTAGTTTGGGAGCTAGGGCTATAGCAGGCAATGTTCCACAGAGATGCTCAGCCATCACATTTTAACTAAGATAGCTGTGATGCATGCTGTGCTGAATCTAAGAACACAAATGAATTTTATATTAAAATTTATGGAAAGCTTATGGCAAAGCACCTTCCAAAAACTCATAAGTTTAACCAGTGTAAAGCCAAACAAATATACACTGTGCACCACCCATTCTTCTGGTAGTTAGGCTAGAGCCTAGCTAAAATTACTAACAACCAGGACATGGAGCTCACCTGAGACCTTGTAAATGAAGCAAATATGGCAGAAGATTGTAAAAAGGGACAGATATAGGAAGAGATGGGGGAGAGCTTGACTGCAAGCAGCTCCCATTTCCTTCCATTCCACTTGTTATTCAAGCATGGAAAGATGCTCTGAGTGCTTTGCCAGTTTTTAATTAAAGCAACATTTCTAAGGTAAACAGATCTGTACAACCTCCTGCCAGGTCCCGGTCAGCTTCTCCAGGTGACCCTTGGGAAGAACAATGACCATTTCACATGTTGAGGCTTATGATTACTCATGTGAATGTTGTGCTGGAATATTATTTTTACAGTTTTTAAAGTATAACGTAAAAGTGATCATGCTGATGAGTCAGAAGAAAAGGTTTCCTAAAGCACATTTTCGCCAGAGAAAGTATAAAGCAATGTCCTGTATTTTGGGGTAGGGTAATCTTCAGCTGTGTGGGATCTGCAAACTGAAACCTTATGGCTAATAATCAAGTGCTCTAAAAACTATTCCAAGAACATGGAATTAGTTGTCAGATCTTAAGTCATCCAATGTGATTTAAAAGCATTTAGTTCCTGTTCCGTAAATACATACTTCAGCACCAAAAATGCATGCATAGCTATAACCAACACCAGGTATGTACATATTTACAGGCCCTCGGGGTGATCATTTGACCACTGAGGGAGAGCATTTTGAATTTCACAGCATATTTACAGAGTTCAGAGCATCCAATTGGCTTACGACCACCGCAACTAATCTGCCTGATGGCTCCCTGATGAGTTGCTGAAGCCACGCTTGGAAGAGCATTCATAACTGAGCCACGAAGAGGGAACACATTCCTGCGCCGACCACCGGCTTCTGCACCTGTACACCAGAGTCTAATCACAGACTTTTAATCAGTAAGGATATTAAAGATGGATCATGTTACTGCTGCCTTAACACCCTTGACATGCATGCTTATGAAGCATGAATCATAATAGAATAGGTTGAATGTGTGTATTGTCACTTATGTTTCTCAAATTATTTAACTTCTTATAATAAATAATAAGATGTTATAGTTTTATGAAGTATACTGTGATGTCTATATATTTAGTCTATTTATTCTGAGATTCATGATGAGAATATCTAATATTTTCAGTATCAGCCAGCTCTGTTTCTTCTTATTTTCAGTGTTGTTATAAGTGAGTTATTTTGAGTATAGAATGAAAGATACAGTTCAGCTTTATACTCATGTAGTCAGCACAGTTGTCTAAATTACCAGTAGAACCTACAGATACCATTAGACTGATTAGAATCCTGTTAGGAAATGAAAACTTGTGAGGGTGTTGCTTATGCTGGCTCAAAACTAAATAGAAATACAATGCATACCAAGTCCAAAATGAGCTACAGGTTCCATTTCACACAAATATCCAGAGCCTCCATCGATGATACGTGTGTGGACGCCATTTCGTTTAGTGTAGACCACCACTTTGGCCCCCCGAGCAAAAGCTCCAAACTGAGTGCGGGGAATCACACGGAGCCATCTGTTAGATGAGCCCTGTAAGAAGCAAACAACAGCATGGAAAGACAAAAAATCCACCAGGAAACTCTAGCAACAGTATTAATTATTGTTGATTTAGTTATTTTAATAATACTAATACTAGGGTTTTTTCAGGGTGATCCCGTTTCCTCCAATAGACATACGGTAGTCTGATTGGTGTCTCTAAATTGTCCGTAGTGTGTGAGTAAGTGTGTAAGTTTATCTGTGTACAATACAATGTAGTGGCACCTTGTATATGGTACTTTTTTGTCCTGTGCTTCCAGCCCTGATTAAGATCTTAAGTGGGTTTAGAAGATAAATGAATAAATAATAATAATAACTCTTAATAAAAATTCTTCTCTTCAATTAACCCACAGTAAGCACACAAAAGTACATGGAGCAGTGGTGCCACAACTGTGTGGTTTGGTGCCTTGCTCAAGGAAACTTCAGCTATGAATTTGTTGTGATGGATCATGGATTGAACCAGCTAGATTTTGGTCTCAGACCTGCATCTCTGAAGATTAGGCCCTATAATTTAATTGCTTAAAGAATTCAGTAATGACTAATGAAATGAAACAGCTTATTTCTCTAGTAACTAGACAACAAAATACACAGAAATTTCACCTATAGGTTTTTCCTTTCATAATTATTAAAATTTTCAATTAAAAATGTCTTAAATTATATTATGCAAGTCAGATGCTCACTGGGGTCACTTGGTACACAGAGATAGGCTGAGCTGCACTTTCGCCATGTGTTACCAGCAGATCTAACTTCCCGTCTCCATCAAAATCAGTCACAGCAGCTCCTAAAATACAAAGACAGATGTCGACTGCATCTGATAGTGACATGTCATAAAATCAACCTTATTCTATATACATAAAATGCTTTTATTTACAAAAAAAACCTGAAAGTGAGACATATTGAAATTTCATGCCAAATATTGGCTCATTTGAAATTTTGTGGGAGAAACACGTCTCAAAAAAAGTTGGGACTGGGCAATAAGAAGCTGGAAAAGTTAAAGGTACAAAAAAGGAACAGCTGGAGGACCAATTGGCAATAGGTCATTAACGTGACTGGGTATAAAAAGACATCTTGTAGTGGCAGCGGATCCCAGAAGTAAGGATGGGAAGAGGATCACCAATTCCCCTATTCTACGACGACAAATAGTGAAGCGATATCAGAAACGAGTTTGACAGTGTAAAATTGTAAAGAGTTTGAACATATCATCATCTAAACTGCATAATATCATCAGATTCAGAGAATCTGGAACAATCTCTGTGCGTGAGGGTAAAGGACGGAAAAACATACTGGTTCCCGTGATTTTCGGGCCCTTAGATGGCACTGCATTACATACAGGCATGCTTCTGTATTAGAAATCACAAAATGGGCTCAGGAATATTTTCATAAATCATTATCTGTGAACACAATTCATCGTGCCATCAGGCATTGCCAGCTAAAACTCTATAGTTCAAAGAAGAAGCCGTATCTAAACAAGATCCAGAAGCTCAGACGTCTTCTCTGGGCCAAGGCTCATTTGAAATGGACTGTGGCAAAGTGGAAAACATTTCTCTGGTCAGACAAATTTGTTTATATATGTCTATATATTGTCTATAAGGAAATCAGGGACGCCGTGTCATTCGGACTAAAAAGGAGAAGAACGACCCGAGTTGTCATCAGAGCTCAGTTCAAAAGCCTGTATCTCTTATGTTATGGGCAGCTTACATATCTGGAAAAACAGCATCAATGCTGAAAGGTATATCCAGATTCTAGAGCAACATATGCTTCCATCGAGACACTGTCTCTTGCAGGGAAGACCTTGCATTTTCCAACATAAAAATGCCAAACCACATACTGCATAAGTTACAGTATCATGGTTGCGTAGAGGAAGAGTCCAGGTACTCAACTGGCCAGCCTGCAGTCTGGATAGAAAACATTTGGCTCATCATAAAACGAAAAATATGACAGAAAAGCTCTAAGGCAGTTGACTAACTAGAATCCTACAGTAGACAAGAATGGGTTAACATTCTTATACCTCAACTTGAGCAACTTGTCTTCTCAGTCCCCAGATGTTTAAAGACTGTTGTAAAGAGAAACGGGGTATGTCTCACAGTGATAAACATGGCCATGTCCCAATTATTTTTAGATGTGTAGTTCTCACAAAATTTATCACCTAATTTTTCTCTTTAAATAATAAATTTTCTCAGTTTAAACATGATATGTCATGATATATTTTCTATTCTAAATAAAATATGGAATTTCATATGGAATTCCACATCATTGCATTTCATTTTTATTTACAGTTTGTTCTTTGTCCAAACCTTTTTGTAATCGGGTTTGTATTATAAATACTTAAATATGTCATTCCCTATTTAAGTTTAATCATTTTTCTAATAATAGACCACTATGATCAGTATAACACAGGCTTATAAACAGACAGGTCTCGTAAAGGCAAATTTTTAAAAAACAGCAGGGTAGAGCTCTGGCGCCACCTACTGGTAAGGAAAGTTAACATAATTTTGCATTTAAGATGCAATTTAATCTGAAGGAATGCACTGTATTTATTTTACACAACAAAATATCAAATAATGTGGTTGTCCGTATATGCATAAAATTACACAATCTGAATATAATTATAAAAAGATACCTGTTCCCCTTCCTTCCGGCTCAGCTGCCTCCCCAATATTCATTTCCTCTACATGTGGGTCTGAGTTTTCTCTCCGAGACACCCTGTGAAAGCAGTTAGCCGTTACACACTTTTCTTTTATTTCAAATAAAATTTCATTATTGCAAATGTAGATAAAGTCACTGTCCATGCTTTCTCAATCGTTCACTTGCCGTTGTCCTATATAGAACTATGACCCCTCTAGCATGGACAGAAAGCCAGATAAGTTGTTTTATTAGATAGGTACCTTTTTAATTCTATTGTGTGGAATCTTTAAGACATTGCTTCACATTCAGGGACATCCTTTAGGAAAATTCCTGATATTTTCAGACATGACACCCGTTACAGCACTACATCGCGTTATACACTGGTGGAGCATTTCTTTATTAGAAAGGCACCTAACTGGGCACTTTATTATGTTCACCTGAAGTTTCCAACATAGAAGTTTATGTCATTTTCTCTAGCTGACATTGAATTCTTTGGTACACTATCAAGTAAGGGAGCAATAGTGTGCCCTTAGTAAATGATTTCTTTTCTACTGGAAGGGCACCCAAAGAAGGGAACATATTAATACATATTTTAGAATTTTCTTGCTCTAGCGGGCACATCATCATAATTTATTGCAAGAAAGGAGCATCCAAAGGTGCCCAGTCAATTTTCCTATGTGAAGGGCAGCCAACTGTCTCATTTCCGCCACTCCTGAAAGCACTTTAGTGATTTTTTTTTTACCAAAAGGGACACAAGGGCAGGGTCTTGTGCCCCCACTAGTCAACTTGTGAAGTACAGAACTGTGCAAGGAAGTATTTTAGGCTGAAATTAAGTGTATTTTTGTTTCAGTGTATGAAAAGTCTCGGCTTTTAGATAAATCCATAGTAACAAAACTAGACTTTTAAGGTCTTTTAATATTCAAAATATTTTGGAGTTCAGTCTACTTTTAAAACATTTGGCAAATGCAAGTTCAGAGAGACTTACGTTTAGTTCAATTTATACGAGAGAGCAGTTAAGGGGTTAAGAGACAAGCTCAAGGGCCCAGCATAGTCTGGAGGTGAAATATAAAGTCATGACCTTCAGGTCAGTAGTCCAGAATCTTTAACTAGCTACCATCTTCTTTTTGCATATGATATATTTGTATATTAATGGTCTAATAAACAAAACTGCACTTGGTTTACCTGAACAGTCGGTTTGCTGATGATCCTCTATAAGCAATGTTGTTGAAAAAAACCTCCAGCTCATTGTCATTGTCAAAGTCTGCTGCAATAACTGTGCGCACAGGGGACGGCATGGAAAACTTCTGTGTAGCGATGTCCTGAAAGTTATCAATATCACTTGACATATACATACGCATGGCACGTTCTCACACTTTCCATAATTGTGTAATAGTGAAAAAATATTTAAAATTAAGACAAATATTAACGGTTACATGATGATGTATTTGGATTAGTAAATAATTAATTTCTGGTGCCTTGTATGTTTGACGCAGAAGGCAGACCTCAAGGTAAATCATGCAGCTTAAAAACCTGCAGCGGGGTGTAAGAGCAACTGATATCTCTTTGGTTCAGCGGTGCAGCAAGTCCATGAAGAGTTATCGAGCACTGCTCTCCCTCAAGTATTTACCTCTCATTTAATTATAGGGCTCATAAACTCTTGAGGAGTACTCTAGGATGACCTTGTCCTCCCTAGGTAAAGAAGATGCAATGGACTGCTTTATATAGGGCACAAAGCGAGAGAAATGAAAATCAAGACTGAAAGACAAATGAATTTTTGTTTTTTTTACAATCTTCCTTTGGTCATTCGGTACCATCACACCCATATGCTTAAAGGCATAAACTTTGCCATTTTGCTCTGCCATTGCTGATTGTAGTAACTTTCAATTTCATTAGCAATTTAGCAAACTGACAGAATATCTTAATTGGAAATGGCAGTGGTCACAAGATCCAGTGGTGCATTGCAGATGTCTCTGTGGAAGTGCTCACACAGGACATTAACCCAGTATGTGACCCCTATAAAACAGCTCCACAGTGACAGTAATCTATCTGAAAAAAAACATTACCTCTAATGACAACAACATTTAAAATGGAACAACAGGTTGTCTGTGCAGTACTGTTCCACAGTCACACTAAGCACAGTTTAGTTAAGTAGTCAGGAACAATTGACATCTACCAGAGTTCTAGCTAATATACCATCTACAGGTAAACAAACAAACCAATGTGTTGCAATGTCCAGGAGCCACTGAATCGTTCATGAACCAGAACACTATAAACTTACCTTTACTCATACATTTATATCAGTTAACTACAGTTTTATTATCACATTCTGCTCTGGGTGCAATAATATATTGTATAATATGAGTTTCTTTAACTGATTATTAAAAATGCACAGATATTAATCACAGTTACGTGCAAAACCTGGCAACGAAATAAAAAATAACAAAAATTATTTTAATTAGGGTTCAAAAGTTAATCAATCACACAAACAACTGATTAAAAGCATTCATTTTAGCACTTTGACTCGATGCATCAGTAATACCTCCAATCACTATAACATGATAAAAGCAAACAAGTGTTAAATGGTTAGAGATGGGTAAGTTTTATTAAGGTAATTATATCAGCCCTTGGTTCCCCATTCATATTTCGCTTCTCTCTGATAGTGTAAATGTAAAGGTATACATTAATTGCACTTAAATAAATTTCAAATCTTCTTCTTGGTCATTTATGCATAGGCAGGCCTAAAATGTGCGTATTATCCCGTAGAACAGGAAACCAAATTCTCTCAACCCCTGATTGGGAACTAAAGGTAACAAAAATTAGGAAAGGTAACTGTTAAAAGTTTATATATGTTTAAAACTGGACACTTAATAGGAACATTGTGCTATGTATGAAGGCTATAGGAAGATTGGGCTTTCATCAAGTAGTGGGAGGGTCTACCACGTAAAGACAAAGACTGGTGATTCTAGATAGTTCTAAAATATCACATTGACACAATGCACACAGCCACAAATCTGCAAATCCAAGCTAGGTCAGTGCATGATGCTGAAACTAGTAGTTAGTCTTATCAAGCCACACTATACTAGAGTTTAAAATCCAAACAGAGCAACTTTACCTGTGCACTTTTAAAAACGTGTGCACCAAAAAAGTATGAATACAATTAATCATGATTAATTAATCACAGCACATATAAATAATTCAAGTTACTTAAAATAATTATCATATTTTTTCAGATAAAGATCAAGACTCCTGCTGTACTGCCTTGACATCAGTACACAAATAAATTCAGCACAAGTTAGAAAAAATTATTCGAACTAAGTCAGACGCATGATTTGAATAAGAAAGGCTACACATCTTTCATTGTATTCTATTGTATTTGAATACTTTAATCAGTCAGATATAATCAGGTAGAACTCTGATTGTATGTGTAATTGCACCATGGTCAGAGCAAAGACCTCAGATACAGTCACATTTGAGGAAGGCAGTCACTCTTTCATCAAAACTTTCTCCACCACCATTAGGATAATCAACACAGCTCCAGTCTGCAGAGCTCTATAATCAGCAGCTTTCATGAAATCATGCATTCTGTACCATCTTACTATGTCTGCCTCAAGAAGTGTGACACAGAGTTAATTATTCAGTGGAAATGAATAACAGTGAGAATGCTCTAATCAGAAAAAATGATGCTGCAGACAAATTCTGAGCCACAGTGCATAAAATTCAGCAATGTGTGACTGAAGTCATTGTCAGAAATGGACACAGAACTCAGTTATTCTTTTCAAGTATCAAATTACTATTTTTCATAGACATGATAAAAATACTCAAACAAATACAATTTTATGCCAAAATAAGCAACAAAATTATTAATATTTATTAATGTTTAGTGTCACTTTCAGGCTTAAAGACAAGATTACATTCATTCACAGAGTTATATAAATAATACACAATTTGGTATCTCCAATTCACCTAGCATGCATGTCTTTGGACTGTGTTAGAAACTGCCACACCTGGAGAAAGCCCACACAAACACACAGATCATCCTACTGTACGCCGACAGAACTACCCACTGTGCTACACAGAAAATAACTGGACATACAAGTAATTAAAACAATTACTCAAATAACTGATATAAAACTGGTATAGTAGTAAGCTTTCATGGATGTGTAACTGAGTAAGAAACTTAACAGGTCTGCTAAGATGTAATCATTATACAAAATTGACAAATGTAAATGTACAGCTTTAAATAAACTTACTTTAAATCTTTGTTTGCGGTTGTTGTTTAACTGCAGGTAAAGACGATGTGGCCCATTCCAGTTGCCATAAACAATGTCTGTCCTTCCATCCCGATTAAAATCTGCTAGAGCTACTCCACGACCGTGCTGCATCGGGTCCTCAACTCCTGAAACAAGTATATATAATCCCTCAAATTAACATGTGAGCCCTTCTCAAATTGTGGACAAAAACTTGAAGCACACCATTATATAGACACTGTATGTCACATCATTACATATTTCCATCACTATAAGTGGCCAAATGTTTTAGAAACCCAGTGTTGTTTTTAAAATAGGCATATACTGTACATATATGTGTGTCTGTGATAGTCATGTGCCCAAATACTTTTCTAGTACTGCTTACCTGCCTGTGCAGCCACATCTGTAAATGTCCCATCTCCGTTGTTGTGGAAAAGAAAGTTGGGGCTGTACTCATTGTCACAGAATATATCAGGAAGTGTCTGGCTGAGTATGGGTCCCACCACAACCCCACGCCCTCCTATAGTTCATTACAGGGACAATCATTTTTACCATATGCAATGTGCAAATCATTAGTAATTTTACAGTCCATTTCTCTAAGCAGGCATGCTACTGTTTCTGCTGACACAAACTGTAATGACATTATAGTCTCTCTATAGCCATACTGCCCCACACTGCAGTACTCACTTAAGTACCCCAGAGGCGATGGTAAAACTGGAAATATTTGAAGCTTACATATTTAAATGCTGTGAACACTTTTTCTGCAATAAATTTAAATACATAAACTCATGATTCTCGCTTATTTGCACTGCAAAAAACAACTTCAGCCATATGAATATAACAAAAGAGAATTATCATGGCTTTATCATATATTCAAAATGCCCTTTCTGAATGATTATCCACCCTAGTTCTCCCTGCCTCAGTGCACAATCTTTCATAACTGCGCTTCCACTGAAACAGCGTTGAATAGAGGATCAAAGTCCACTTCACAGTCTGTGCTGATTAATGGAATGTTTGGCCCATTGAGCAAGTCCGGTTTGAAGAATGACTCTGTCATCCTTGTGCCTCCCTTTGACTTTCAGAACATCAAACAGCTGAGTGGGCCAAAAGCTTCCACTGTGCTGCTGCAGCAGCTCCTCATATGTTCCTTCAATCTCGATTAGGGCTGCTTTACCCAGTAAACACTGTCCATAACTCAATGACTCGAAGCTGATATGAGCACTGGATCCAGGTGTAAATCAGCCACGGAGTTAAGCACACTAAACCTACAGCCAGCTGCTACTAAAACATTCTAACAATAAATCTGTTCTCTTACCCATGTAAAGTAATATAGCATTAGACCTGTAAACTTGTTGACTCCTGCCTGCTCTGCCACATTAGACAGTGCAATAATCCCCATGGACAGGTCACTGGCGCTTTCATCCATTTCAATCAGAGCATGTGGCCCCACATTCCCACTAGCATAGTTGGCAATGTAGACTGCATAGCGACCTGTTCCCTAAAACAGAGGAGAGTTATTTACTGTGTATGTAACCACTTTAAATGATTCATATCTCTGCACAACTACAAAACATGTGATTATGATATTATTCAACACAGCATGTACATGTGCCTCCAAGTGTTAACTACCACTTCTAGGATTGTAGATCTTCATTTCTCCTGTTTGAGAACCCTATTCCCTCTCAGCATTCCCCAGCACCTACCCCGTGGATATTAATTTCACACTCCATTATCGGATAGAGACCCTGTGGGCCTGAACTCAGTAAAAGAGCTGTGTAAATGAACTTACACCCAGTTTCAATAGTCTCCAGCGATTCCTGCATCTCCACACTAGGGAAATGATGAACTAAAGAAATGTGTGCATAAGTATATAAATACCACTACACAGTCTCCGCGGCCTTAATGAGGCATAGGAATGTAAATGTCAAACACATTACACTGCTCTTTGCACTCTACTGAGACGTCAACTCAGGTCAAGAAAACAGTTCAAGACGAAGATTTAAGTTAACATTCTATATGCTATAAATATTACAGGCCTTGTTGGTTACCGTTTACCCAAAATGACTTAAAGGATAGACCCATTTTGCTTCTGAACTGCCTTAATTCTTTGTGGCATATTTTCAACAGATATGGTATTCTGCAATTAATGGTTGTAATTTGAGTTACTGTTGCCTTTCTATCATCTTGAATCAGACTGCGATTCTCCTCTAGTCTCTCACATCACTGGATGTGACAAAGTGGATATTTTTTCTTTTCTTAGCATTCTCAGTAAACCCAGAGATGGTTTGCATTTCAGCAGGTTTTCATGATTACCTCTGCATTTCTAAATGCACTGAGTTGCCACCATGTTATTGGCTGATCAGATATTTGTGTTAACAAGCAATTGAACAGGTGTAAGCAATAAAGTGTCTAGTGAGTGTACTTTTATTTTATGAAGCATGATTGATGCTAAATGATAATAATAATATAGTTATTCATTAGTTCCGGTGGCACAGTGGAAAATGCTGTGGCCCAACAGCAAGAGGACCAGGGTCCAATTGGGCAACCTGGGAATTTTTGTGTGGCGTTTGTATGTTCTCCAGGTACTCTGGTTTCCTCCCACAGTTCAACGATTTGCACACTAGGTAAATTGGAAATGCTAAATTGTCATTAACTTGTGTATTGATATGTGACTTTGCAAATGATTTGAGACTCGTGTATGAGTATGACCGTGTTCCTGTCATTAGAATAACCACTGGTGCTGAGGATGACGTTAAACAATAAATAAATAAATCATTATAGTTCCACAATGGAGAAATTTGAGTCTGCAATTACAGGTTAAGTACGAACACATGCCCGGAGAACTAGCCAGCCTCCTGCAGCGCCCAGAGTTCAAGTGGTGGTCAAGAAAGAGCCTTTCACATTAGCACATGCATGAATATACTTGTCAGAGTGGGAATCAAACTTTTTGTCCCCAAACCCTTATCTGACCATTAGGTCATGGCATCTCCATTTTCATATAACTTCCTAACCAGCAGACCATATATAAAAAGTGCTGCTGGACCAAGACCAGAAAGATTGTAAAGTCATCCCAACTCTTGTCTGTTCTATGTTACCCTCAGGGAAATACTTTACAAATCTGAATGCCAACACAGAGAGAATAAGGAGCTTTTTCCCACAAGACATGCATGCCCTGAACAGGACAGAGACCAGGACACTAAAATATTCACACACACACACACATACACTACACTATGGAACGCTACACTACACTGCACTACAGAGATGATGTCACTTTCATGGACAGATACATTACGGAATACATCACTTCTCTATGCACATCGTTCTCTATATTTTCAAGTCTGTATATAATCAAGTCTGTATATAATATAGATTATATAAAATATACAGTCTTACATTTTACATTTTTATATTCTTTTATATTTAGTTTATTAGCATTTTTGTATTTTTATAACATTTATATTATTTTTTTATATTATTATATTTGTATTTTATAACATTTAAACTTCAATAGATCTTGTATGAACCGACTGTCATTTGACTACACTAACTTTATTAGGTACACTTGTTCAATTGCTTGTCAACACCAATGTCTAATCAGCCAATCACATAACTTCAACTCAATGCATTTAGGAAAATATAGGTGTACAATAAAGTGAAAGTGATCCTTTTTTGCCACTATGTTTGCACACAGCGGAATTTGTCCTCCGCATTTAACCCATCCGTGCAGTGAAACATACATATACACACACTGGTGAAGTGAGCACATGTGAGCAGCCCTGCACAGCACCCAGGAAGCAACTGGGGGTTAGGTGCCTTGCCATGACTTGGCGTTACTTGGAATCGAACCGGGGACCCTCCGGTCGCAAGGCTGGTTCCTTAACCACAAGCCTACGAATGCTGAAGTGTAAACCAAGCATCAGAATGGAGAAAATAGTCATTTAAGTGACTTTGATCATGTTGTTTATTCCAGACCGGCTGGTCTGAGTATTTCAGAAACTGCTTATCTACTGGGATTTTTCAAGCTTATACAGCTAATAGTCCGCAAAAAAGAATATATCCGGTGAGTGGCAGATGTGTAGATGAAAAATCCCTGTTGATGTGAAAGGTCAGAAGTAAAATGGCAGACTAGTTTGCGATGATAAATAAGCAACAGTAACTCAAATAACGACTCACTAGAACTAAGCACAAAATACCATCTCTGTTGAAAGTATGCCATGAAAACTCAAGATAAGATAAGATAAGCCTTTATTTGTCCCACAATGGGGAAATTCACTTAAGGCAATTCTGAAGGCAAAAGGGGGTCCATACTTTTACTAGGAAGATGTACCTTATAAAGAGGAAGGTGTGTGTATATAGTATGTTAACAGCATAAAACAGACATAAATTTCTATCTGTTAAATCTTTTTTTCTGCTACACAACCCCAAAAAAATCCTGCTGCTGTGTTAAGATTTAATTTTCACTTCAGCTCATAGCACTTTCACAGAAATTGCTACAATTTCATTCTCTTTATCATTCTGTTCTGTTCATGCTGGCACACAAGGTTTTCTTGTTCTTCCAGAGGTTGCCTTGACTTTTTACAATTCCCCGTAACTGCCATTATTTATGACATTTCTGACAAAATTGTGAGCTAAACCCGTTCTGATACCTTCCTCTACTTTTGTAGTCATAATTGATGTTGATTTTAAAACGTTTCAAAGGTCAAAGAATCTAATCGGGACTTCCAAATAAGACAAACAGACTTTTAAAACATAAACTCCATGAAATATCTCTTCCAGAGATTTTCTGGCGTTTCCCTTTCACAAATTTACGATCAATCTCTAGATGTTTCATGTTAGGAGTGTTTACACTACAGAGGAAATGTCATAACACAAAACATTTGCTGTGGAAGTAAGAGAGTTTTGATTTGTTCCTTTCAAAACATTTACTGCTGCGTTCAAACATGTGCTGACTCACACTTTACCTGGAACATTTATTAGGGTGTTAGGAAGATAAAGACCGTATAAGACCTTGGACGAATTCTGTGGGTGGTGACATTCACACATACTGCACTTGGTATAAGGAGTTAGCTCAGGGCTAGTGATTAAATAAAGTTTTGAGATGTCAAAAAATGTCCAAAAATAGTTTTTCTCACTCACTCCCAAACTCTCTCACTGTCACTCACTCACACATTCAGTCACTTACTCATTTACTCACTAAGGTTTATTATAATTGTCCACCAGAAGGTGCTGTTGCATGTGAATTATTAAACTCCAGGTTATTATTATCATACAAGTAAGAAGTAATGTGAATATCACTACATGTTCAGTTCATAAAATCTGTTCAATATCTACAACAGTAGAACAACTGCAGTCAATTGTGACTATACCAACAATTCTAACAAGAAATTAATAAACTGTAAGTGAAAATATATTTTACATTTCTCATTTTGCTTGGCAATTACATTGCATAATTACATTACATAATTAGGTAATTACATAATAAATAAATGATAATAAATGTGCTTTAGATTTTAGAGTGTCACCTTTCCTTTAAAAAAGACCCTTCACTTCGCCAATGCAAAAAAGACAGAATGTTATTGTCTTAGTTCATCATTATTTTGCAATAATTATCTGAAAATGATCTTCTAAGTGAGAGCGATCCAATCTATAATCTCCATTCCATAAGCAGCTCAATACATCTCCCTGTCCACCCTTAAGATACAAATGACAACACTTCATTGTGAAACACAGTTTCACAGCTTCACAGATTTAAGTATTCACAGTCTTGCATGTTGATAGGAATCTACCTGATGAATTAATAGGCCTTAGACCTCAAGACCTCGATATGTTTAATCGAATAATATCTCATTCACTGGCATTTCATTGTACTAATCTGTGCCATTGCCCTTGTATGACTGCAAATTCTGAAAGAGATAAGATTTATAATCTAAAGAACTACATTAAACATTTATTGCAGTCTTCCTGTGGATCTCTCAAAAGTTCCTTGCTGTTAGTAAATGATGCAGTGTTTTTTCCCCACAGTGCAGTTCAATCTTGACTGAGCACATGTGTGTTTTGTTTTAGTTTACACCCTCACCCAGCTGTGCTACATCAGTTATGTAGTGCCACAGAAGAGCGTCCTCTTATTGCTCAGTCAAATGGAGCCGCAATCAAAAAATCTATTTCAATACCGCGGTTGCTGCCTCACAGGATAAGTGGACATCGTTCATTGTTGACGGCAGCAAAGAAGAGTGAGCAAGCCAAAAAATATGCAGTTCAGCGTATTGTACTTTGGCTTTCAACCAAATAATTTAGGCCATAAGCAATATATCACATTTTACTGATTAGCTCGGTATTGTATATAATAGAATAATCTTTCAATGTACAATTCTTATACTAGGTCTTATCTCATAACACATAGCTGTCACCACATATATTTCTTAGACGGTCCATACAAATGGGGTGTAATGCTTTATTTGCAGTTCCACTGAATTTCTATGTGGTTCTTACCTTTCTATCGACACAAGCTACAGAACGACCTGCCATTCGATTGGCCACATCTCTCTGTTCATTTATCTCATCATTGAGAAGATCTTCAAAACGTCCATTGCGAAACTTGAAGAGCTTATCAGTGTATGTGGCGCGACCTGAGAAGCAGAATACTTGTATGATACTGAAATGTAATGCATATTGTGTTTTCACTTGAATGTACATACCAGAGAAAGCATTATTGGAGTTGAGAACATAGATCTCCTCCCTCCCATCACCATCAATGTCACAGGCTGTGACTCCAATTGCATTCCCCTGTCGGTCTCTGAGTGCGTAGTACGGCGAGCTGCGGTTGTCTACAGCAATGTTGACTAATCTATTTTTTGCTTTATTGTACTTCAGCACCAGGTTTGGACCATTGTACCTGCATGTGGATAATAACAATTACAAGTTACTTTTATATTATTTATTAGCTAGGGCCTAGATTTGAGCTAGATTCAAAATAATGTCAACTATTAAGCAATGTTTATGTGTAACAATGTTAGGAATAGTTGTAATCTTTAACTAACTTTAACTATTGTTTAAGTTTTAAATAAAATCCTAAAGCTTTAATTGTTTTAACTAATTTTAATTAATAAGGTTATTTACAGTATGAGTTAATAAGTATCTATCCAGTCCAAAAATCCCCTCAGCTTTTAAATCACAAGCAAATACAGTTGCACAATCACCACTCCACCTTAATATAGAGGACTTATTTTCTGTTAACAGAATGACATTATTATAAATTTAAAAAATGACTATGTCCCTGTGTGTCCCTAACACTCTTAATAAGGATTTTATGACATTTACATACACTTAGTAGCAGTCTGGATAGCCCAGTTGGTAGACTGAAGTAAAGAAAAACTCTAAGAGTGTCATTAACAGGGGTTTGAATTGACAGGACTGCAACAGCTGAAAAGAAATTGGGATGCTCATTCAGCTTATCCTATTTCACAGTGTGTATGTGGGGCAACCAGCCATCACAAAGCGATGACAGTGTATAACAATATGCACTTCTTAAAACTAAATTCTATACTATGCCATTTTAAGTTTAGCAAGTTAGGATTATATTAGACTAAAGAAAACAACATACTGTAAGAATGTTGCTTGTTTGACTTCATCTTTGTGTAATTATGATTTTTTTGTAGTAAGAATATGATTGTTTTCATCAGGGAATAATTAGTTTTTTACTTTAAAGATGTGTGCAAATATATAACACTATATACACTTAATAAAAAAATGTATTTTAGTTTGTGGCTTGTCCTCATGAAATGCTATGTTCTGCCAATTCTAGCATGCTAGTGTAATATTTGCATAAACCAGCATAAAGTGTTGTAATGTTGATGTCAGTTTCTTATTTAGCAGCATCTTTGTCCAAGTAGGATTTCTCAAATGTAATTATATGATTGTTTTCATCAGGGAATTGTTCTTTTTCATTCTTTACCGTTCGGTGCAATTTTATAACACTAAACACTTAATGAAAGTAATGTATTTCAGTGATTTTGTGTAGTGTCCTCAGGAAATTTTATGCTATGCTAATCTTAGTAAGCTAGCCTTATATTATCTCAAAACACCAGAACATTTCACAGTGCAGAATGCAAAACTGACCACTCTTTGGTGTGATTCATCATAAGCCCTTCGACAATGCTAAACACAAATTTACTCTAAAGATCAATACTTCTTGTACTTCCAACCAGCAGTTGCTTAACGAGTTCTATATTGTCCTCGAATTGGAACTGCTAAGATGCTCAGATGGCAATGCCTCCAAGACCTTTATCAAGAATGCCATATACAATACTGCTTGTCAGAGCACAGAATATCAGGAATCTTTACTTTCATCCCTTCCAAACAACGTATAGAGACTTGCCGGAAAACAAGATTCAAATGGCCTCAGACCAGGAAAATATAAAGTTGCGATTTAGTGGCATGAAGAAAGCTTTCACTCTGTCCAAGACTGCCCCAATGAAATCCATAAATGGAGATATCATCACTGATAAGGCCAGGGAGCTTGGGCGATGGGTAGAGCATTATTTAGCACTTTATAGCATCGAAAAGCAGGTCTATCTCAGCTTTGGATTGAGACTGCAACAACTACAGGCACATTTCAATCCTATACATTATATAATAGGTCTTAGCAAGAGTGGATTTAAATGCTTACAAATAGTAATGCTTATAAATAGTTTCTAGCCTGAAATACAGTGTGGCTTTCATACAAAACATTCCACCATCAATAAGATCCTCTCACTCAGATAACCAAATCTTTCGACCTTGTAAGTTGCAGGGACCTCTTTATCGTGCTGGATAAAATAGACTGTTCTTCAACTTT
>JAOUQV010000034.1:9263444-9274268 GCA_028565295.1 Aspidoras spilotus | reverse complement strand
AACAGGACAGCATTAGAAATTCTTTTGGACTTCATGTTGATTATAAGCTGAATGATCCGTCTCCTCTGTAGTCCACAAGATATAATCATCTGAGCACAGAATAGTATTTGATTCCATTCCATTTGAAATGAGATTTGTCCCAGAGAGTAGGGTGACATCTGTATCATTTTGATATATGGCTTCTTCTTTGCATGACAATAGTTAACTTACATTTGTGGATAGCACAAAATGTTTTTAAGCTTATCAGTGATTTCCACTACAGAATCCTGCCTGTTTTCATGCATTGCTGTCTGAGGGCCAAAAGATACAATATGTACTGACGTTTTTTTCACTTGCCCAAAAAGATTTCTGAAGAGTCTCTGAATATTTTGATGGCTTTTTATTCAGAAACACTTTTCTGAATTTATTGCACAATTTTCAGACACACTTTGTTAACAGATGGGTGAACCTCTACTTATTTGTGATTCAAAGAGACTCTCTAAACTCTTTTTATTGAAAGTGAAAGCGAAAAATTTGTCCTCTGCATTTAACCCATCCTTGCAGTGAAACACACAAATACACACACACAGGTGAAGTGAGCACACGTGACCGGAGCAATGAGCAGCTAGCACAGCGCCCAGGGAGCAACTGGGGGCAACAGGTGCCTTGCTCAAGGGCACTTCAGCCCTGTCTTGTCGGTACTTCGAATCAAACCAGGGACCTTCCGGTCGCAAGGCTGGTTCCTTAACCACAAGCCTAAGACTGCCCCATAGTCATGTCATTTTATACACAGTCATGCAAATTAGTTTGCCAGTTGTTGCCAGTTTTAAATTAGTACTGTTTACTTTTCCAGTCCTTTGTTTCCCCTGTTCTAACTTTTTTGAAATGAGCTAATGTTTTTATAAAATGGTAAAATGGGTTTATTTACCTTTTAAGCAGTGTCCCAACTTATTTGTATTTCAGTTGTAGTTCAAGACTGAATGTTTTATAATCTAATTAAAATAATAACTACATATCATGCATTTTTACTAAATGTAAAGATTTATTTAAAAAATTCTACCTCTATTCAAATATAAAATGAAAAAGCATTAAATAAATTAATTTGCAATTTGTGCTGTACAATGCCTATACATGGTATTATCATTTCAAGAATGTTCCAACTTGATTAGCTTTATAAACCAGAAAAGGCATGAGGGGAGGTAAAAATCTGAATAAAAAAAAATTAACACAGACCACTAAACTGACCCTTTTGACTGAAGGACAATTCCCATCAGAATACTGGAGGTCGATAGATAAAGTGCAACACTCAAAGAAAATTACTGTGTGTACTGTAATACAATTCATTATACTGGAATGCAGTATATAAGTATGCTTATCTTATGATATACTCAAATAAACATGTCATCCAATATATCCATGTAATAGAATTAGTATGATTTTTACTTTCATTCAGCACCATTAGTAGTGAATATAAATAAATCTTTTTTTTTATCTAGACATACTAGCAACTGGTTATCACTGAGGTGATCTAAGCAGATACATCTAATTTTTACAGATACATCTACATACATCAAAGTCCATAGTGTGAAAGGGTGTGCTGTCGGCACATGGCTCAGAGGAAGTTATTAGTGATTTGACGCTGGTGTTCAAACAAATCTTCGATCTCAGCACTATAGGCATCTCCTGTGTGAGGGAAAAACAAGCAGGTTTACAATGATGATGTACATGCATATGTACTGTGTCTGTGATGGTGTGTGTATTATATAACAGGACTGTACCTGCATGACAGCTGTACATATAAACTCTGTGACCGTCATATCGGCACCTACAACGCATTGCATTATTCATGAAGTCTGACTCAGACATATCCAGTGACGGATTTACTTCCACCTGGAGTCAGAAGTAGATAAAAAAAAACACGATTCTTTTATAGATTCACATAAAGGGCAACGTTTTTCACAGAACATAGTTTCAGTACAATTTAAATGAGCTTGGACCCAGAGAAGGATCTTGTTAACAAGTTGTTATTCTTCTTTTTATGATACAAGTTTAACTTGAATTTGTTAACTTTAACATCTCTTGGTATCTATTTGTATTCACTTCAGATGGGTTAGATGCACAATGGGCATTTACTATTATTACTATTATTGTGGATTAAGCTGAAAATAATGAATGAATGACTGAATATTCTATTGAGCTAATTAGCTTAATATTGGGGCTTGACTAAAAGCCAGAAAAGTAGTAGCTTGTCTGTTAACAGTATTAATGCTATAATCCAGAGCCTGATTTTTTATATATAAATATAAATAAAAAATACTTTTAAATCTCTCTAAAATTAGTTGTATTTAAAGTTAGTTATATCTGAAGTTATTTGTGTCTAAAGATGCAGTTTGGTGTTGGAACTAACTATTGTGATTGGCTTTTGTTTTGTGGTAGCAGCGTGACTAAAATCCACCCTGGGGTTGCACTGGGGCTTGACTTGCCACAGTTGGTCACTGGATGTGTGTCTGTCTCTGTGTCTGGGTGTTTGTCTGTGTGTGCATGTCAGAGGAGCAGTGTGTGTCTCGGGGGTCGTGGCCACTAAGGAGACACGCGCCACTGTAAAAGGCATGCATCTGAATCCCATTTCTGCTTATAATTAGTAATTATAATTATAATTAATTAAAGGCGGGGATAGGTTTGGTGCACTTTTATTGTGTGATTTTCTGTGTATTTGTGTGGATTTGTGTGTATATGTTTGGCTGCCTGTTTAGTGTGTTTTTTTTTTACGGTTGTCTGGTTCATAGCTGCTGGTTTCTGTGGACAGTAACTGCGTTAGTGGATCGTAAAAAGCAGCTCCCTGATCCTTGTCCCTCACAGTCCACGTTCCTCACCCAAGACCTGCACTGACTGTTTTTGTGTACTTTTTTCTCTGTTTATCATGTTTTTCATGTAAAATAAATCTCCTTGAGCTTTCATCCTTTTACTGTAATTTTTGTAAGGGACGACATCCCAGTCCCGTAACAGCTATTCCTAGAAAACCAGACAGTGAAGCATCAATCATCTTAATTTCCTCTAAGTTTGGCAGAACCCACAGTGTGTATGCACAGACAGGAGCTTGGTGTCTTTTCGGATAAGTTGGTATTTATGTGATGATCAAATGGGCCTCCTTTAACATTAAGCATCACCACAACTCAGTATTTCACCACAAAAAGCTACAGCAAAATGCTGGCTTATAATTAGGATCTGAAAAGACATGCTTAAAATATATCCATCGTGTGAGCTGGCATTTAAATTAAATAAAGCTTTTTGGTATACATGCATAGGTAAACTGTAATTAAAACACAGATCCCACCTCACTGCCGCAATATGGGATGTATAAAAATTGCTTTGAGGTGGGTATATCAGTGGTGATAATAAATATTTGCTAAAAAATGATAATGAAAGAGAGAAAGTTCTTAAAATGTCTTGTTTGCAGGATTGATGTCTGGCCCTTCAATGTCTGGCCCATCATGAACATATTTTCTCAAACATCTCATCAGTACAATATAATAAAGGAGTATAACTTCACTAGTATTTTACCACTATAATAATAATAGCCTTATTTACTACTATATATATATCCTACCTGGAAAATATAATCCCCTGGCCGGACATCTGTGATATCTACCCACTGGCAGTCAATATCATGGCGATATGTGTCCCAACAGCCCACTGAAATCCCTTGATCTCCATAGTTGTAGCATGAATAGCGTTTCTGAAGCCCTGTACAAAAGATGGCAATGAACTTCAGTACTATGCTTCATTTTTCTCTTATGAGCTTTGTACGGTGAACATGGAACTAGTTTTTACCTTCGGGACAATATGTGTCTTCCAGACAGAAGCTGGCTTTGTGTCCTTCTGCCACTTTGGTTCCATTAAGTGTGAGGAGGTCATAGTGTGTAAACACTTCAATGCTGTGGTAGTGCCTGTAAATACACCATCAAATCAATGCCACTAACTATCAACAAAGTCATCTAGTGTTTAACTGTGCCATTAGTTCAATAGGATTGTTTTTCCAGGATCATTTCAGGTTAGGAAACTCAGGAGGTGAATAAGAATAGAGCATTCGCCAGTTTATAGTGTGAGTAAATGACCTAACTGCTGCTGAATGAAGGTGTTGGCAACAGGGCAACACCCCTTACTGAATGCTGTTGATGTCCCTAGCAGGGTCTGTTTATTCAGGTTGCCTGAATGGACTGCTATGAAATGCATACCTTCGTTGTGTGTCTTTAAGAGTTTAATAAATATATAACAGAGCAATCCTGGTTCTGAAGGGCTTACTTTGTTCCCATAGACTGAGTTGCTATTATTTGCAGAAAATCCTGAAGCTGTGCACTTAGCAAACATGTTTCATTTATTTATTGACTGATTATTGATACAACAATATTACTGACATAATATAGCCACCAGTATATTGAATGGATGTTTGTACTATAATATTTTAATTAACCTTATCATAGCATACAAATCGTCTTATCTAAAATTAAAAATATCTTAATCAGAATTGATGCAATGGGGGCTCAGTGGTTAAGGGCTCTGAGCTACTGATGCGCAGGTTGGTGTTTCAGCCCCCACTGTCGGGCCCTTGAGACAAGGCCTCCTTGTTCCAGGGGTGCAGTATTGTCGCACATGGCAAATTATGCATTTCAATGCATGCTGTACCATGTATTCAACAATTAAATTTTTAATTTATTATTATAAATTATATAGTGTGTTAAAGATAAATGGGAATATGGAATGCGCGTTTTAATTTCTCTCACAGTTAAAACTTATTTTAAAGTGTAAATGTAAGTTCTTACATATAGCAGTCACCACATGGTTAGTAAATAATGAGCAAGAGTCCCTAACCATTCTTATGTCGTTTAACTCGTATCATAATACTGCTACTAAAACACAGAGGAACAATGTAATTTTATGTCAAAGCTTCAAATTTCAAGTATCTTGGAAATAATAAAAACTAAAACATAGCTCTATGTCCTAAGACTCACCTGTGGCACTGGTGCCATGTCCAGGATTCTCTTGAAGCTTTGGGCCTAAAGTCAGCTCTCCCCAGATTCATGATGCGTGAAGAGAAACGCAGCAGACGCCGGTAGCCATAAGGCCAATTCATGCGGGTGGCCGAAGAAGAAAGGCAATTCTCCTCATGGGCACATGTCAGCAAGTGAAGTGGTCGATCTTCCAGATATGCAGACTCCTGCACCAGCTGTGCATCCAGCACCAGGTCAGGAGCCGCTACAGCATTTACAACAGCTAGTTTAGGGAACTGATATCATTCAGTTGACAACATATTATCCAGAAACATGGGAAGGCTTAATTAAAATATGCAAATATCATTGTATGAATAATTGCACAATAGCAAAGTTAAAGTCAAAATATTTTTTAAAAAATTCAACAAGTTTTCATTTTTAAAAATCTGTTCCCTTTTAAACTCTTTTAATTACTGACTTCAGACTTCAGTAACCTCAGACTGCACTGCCATAAACTTACTTACTGATATACGATGTAAATCACACTAGTAAATCACTGATGCTTTAATGAATATTAAAGATAGCGTTACTAGGATTTACTAGATCTGGGATAAAAATGTATGCAAGTCTGTATAGTAATAAATGTTGTGACATTGCAGAAGCTTGTGGAAATAATGCCACAGCAAATGGATGCCATAATCAAAGCTAAATATGATCCAACAAATATGTATGACATTTTTTTGATCAGGTAGTGTATATGCAATGCAATACAGAGACAGTTGCAAACCACCCAATGCATGTTTTGTCAAGGCCATATAATGGGTTTGGTGTAAACAGGGCAGCCTAAATGCACAAATACATGGGTTTTCATAGTGGTGAATTAGTGGAACATGATTATTTATGCTATATATACATTTTTCACTCATAGTCTGCTTAAACTCAAAATATTACTTATTAAATATATACGTGATTATTATTCTGGGGCAAAATAATCATAAAAAGCTGACAATAAATTAAGCTATATATATTTTCTCTGAAAGACACCTTACTTTCTGAGCAGGTGACTCCAGCTGCTTTGGATCCTCCTCCACGGGGACAGTATACATTGCCGTTTCGACGACATTGCTGAATAGAGAGTTCGGTGCCCACACAATGAGTTCCACTCAACAGCACTTCCTGAGCATTAGGGTCCCCAGGCCAGTAATATGTGTCCTGTTCACATGAACATACAGTTTTAATATTACCCTAGTTTTTGTTTACTGTTAATGTTAGTGTCTTCTCTACCAGGGTCCCTACCTATTCACAAATAGCTAGGGTTTTTCTGTGATTGATAGAGTGGTGGCAGGGAAATGTAGTTCTAGCGCCGCCTTTTACTGCCACTTACTTCCAGTTGTGTACAAGCCAGGGAGCGCCTCCTAAGTTACAATGCATAGTTTTTCGACATCTGAATTCTTGTCAATAATCTTTGTAAACACGCTTGTTATATTCCCTCATTACAAAAACCTTTTAGTGTGAGCTGCAAGCCATAATTCGATTTAGAAATTGGCAGAGGGTGAATTGCATATTATTTGCCCTGTAATCCACTGTCACCCATCTATTCAACAAAATCGGTTCACATGCACACTCAATGCTGTCATCAGTTGTGGACGTAGACGAACATTCGTCTTCTTTATTGCTCATATTATGTATCCATTCATACAAATGCCTCTGTGACAAAACACTTTCTCCACCAAAAAAGATGAATAACTGCAAGAAGCTGCTTTATTTTGAATAAACTGATATAACCATACAAACTTGCACAGCAGTGACTGGAGAGACTGAAGAGTGCTGATGAAACTTTTTGACTTATGTACATATTACATTTTTATGTATTTTTTGTCAACTTGATTCGAGTGGTTTTACATATCACAAGTTTTTCTAGGTAGAAACGCTTTAAAATGAGGGAGATGCTTGTCCTATAAAGCTTCCACAATCATGAACAAAGTACAATTTAAGTTAAAAACATGCCTCTATTTACACTGAAATCAATTTACTCTGAAAATATGCTCTTAATGACTTCTTGCAGTCCCACCTCTTAGACCAGACAGAACAAGTACTGTATAAACATCTGTGCTTAAAAGTACTCTTCCTCCAAAATATGCACGACACAATCCACACACAGACGTAACTGTGGCAGTGTTTAGAATGACTAAAACAAGTGTTTCATTGAGTCAGTGCTGGAATTTGCTGCATTTTTAATAAGTACCATGTGCTAAATGCAGGCTCACCTGATGGGCACGTGCAGCAAAGCCAAAGCCCAGCTGTCTGCACACAACCATTGCCTCATTAATGCCCCAGTTCTCACTGCACACTGCTCCCCAACGTTTCCTGCCCCCAACCTCCATGAGCACTTCCACACGGCCTTCTGCAACGTCTCTGCCCCCTGCTAACCTCACCTGACAGACACATATATATGAACACATAGGTTTTATTAACATAGATAAGTAGAGAATCATACATGCAATATACCTATTCAGAATCCACTGAAGCCATTAATAAAGTTAAAGTGCAGATATATTCAAGGAGATATAAAATGTGTTCACATCGCTGTTATAATATCAGGTTTGTGTGTTTTAAAAAAATAAGAACAATATACAGTGAATAACTTAAGAACATTTTCCATCTTTAATGTGACCTATAACATTTAGAACATAGTTGCAATACAAACATTATTGTATTTTTGTATCTTTTAAAAATAAAATGATAATTTGATAACTGTGTACACCAATGAACTAGTACATTGTGACACGCCTTTTTATTACAGCACTCAATCTTTTGGGTATTAGACTATCAGCATGGTACATCTTGGCTTGGCAAAATTAACCCACACTTCTTTGCAAAAACAGTTGCAACAGTGGCTTGCAACAGTATCCACACTGTGGAAAGCCATGCTTCAGATCTCCCCACACATTTTAAATCAGATTCAGAATTACTTTCTGGCTGGGCCATTACAAACAATAATCTCCTTCTCTTCTCTAGCAGCACCTGAAGGTTTCTTACCAATATCAACTGGTATTTGGATTATCATAAATTCATAATAACAATCCCAAAGCATGATTCTGTTTCTACCCATGCTTCATTATGGGTATGGTGTTTCTTTGGTAATGTGCAGTGTTTTTCTTGTACCATACATACCTTTTTTTGGAATTATGACCAAAAAGTTTAAACATGGTTTCATCAGATTATAAGACATTTTCCCACCTGCTTGTGTTTTTGCAACATTTAGCTAGGCTTGAGTGTTTTTACATCATAACAAAAGTTTCCGTCTTTTTACCCTACCACATAGCCCAGACATATGAAGAACATGGGAAAGTGTTGTCACGTAGTATTCAGCCAGTACTTGCCAAAAAATCCTGCAGCTCTTTTAATTTGGCTGTAGGTCACTTCGCAGCCATTTTTATTCGCGTTTTTATCATCAAATTTATAGGGATGTCCATTTCTTGGCAGTGACAATGTTGGGCTATATTTTCTTCACTTGATGATGACTGTCTTCACTGTGTTCTACGGTATGTCCAATGCCCTGGAAATGCTTTTGTACTTTTCTCCTGACTGATATAGTTCAACACTGAGATCTCTTTTATCCTAATTGTGTTGTACAAGGTATATGTTTCAATAAATGTAAGCAATGTTCTGAATTGATTTTTTTTATCTAATTTTAAAAACTGACATTTTAACAGAGGTGTTTGCGCTTTTAATTCCACAGTAGGTGTAATATCAGTTCTGGCCAATGAACCTCTTAACATTGTATAAAAGTTTTCAATAGCAAACCAAAATAAACCTCAATATAAAATCTGTTGCGACATCAAGCCATAAAGTCATATGACTTTTTTTTTATTTAGTTGTCATATAAACATATATATATATATTTTTTTTCATCTTTTGGCTTTTTCTCTGTCACCAGGGGTCGCCACAGCTAGTTCCTCGCATTAGGATCTGGCACATGTTTTACGCCGGATGTCCCTCCTGACGCAACCCTCACTCTTTCGGGCTTAGGACAATTTAGCTTCTCCAATTCACATAGAATGAAAATTTTGCATTTTCCAATTAACTTAACATGTATGTCTTTGGACTGTGGGAGGAAACCGGAGCACCTGGAGAAAACCCACGCAAACCTGGGGGGAAAATGCAAACTCCACACAGAAATTCTCAGGTCGCCCCACCCGGGAATCGAACCCGGGTCCTCTTGCTGTGAGTCATATAAACATATAAATGATACAAATAATTTAGTTGAAAAAATGCACTCACTGTTGTTTCTAAACCAGTCTTGGGAACGTTACATCTCACAGATGCGTCTTGGGTGTGTTTGAATGTCCAGGCCTGGACTGGCTGGAAATGGCAATCCAAGATGGAAAGCTCTCTTCCTGTGCATTGAACTGAGTTAATATGGATCGGCCCAGTTCCTGTAAAATATAGAAAGATTCGTCAAATTTAGTATGACATTTGTGAATAAAATGCCTGTTCATGTGCACATGGCGGCTCCTCAGTACTTGTGCAACTTCACATTATTTACAATTATTTTACATTAAAAATTGATAAAAGACTTACTAAATCAACATGATTCAGGCAAAGTAATAGTAGGTGATAAAAGGCAAGTTCGTTTAGACAGTTCTGGAAATTAGCATCAGTAATTTAAGAAAATATGCACCACATAGACAGTAGGTATTAGCTTAGTCTGTCTGTCTGTTCTGTGATGAATGCTACACACAAACAAATTCAGTATGCAGCGAGACAGCCTTTTAGAAGGCAGAAAGCCTGAAATCAGCAGAAATCATCACTCACATTACATGGTGCAAATGAAGTATAACTGGAGTTAGAATGACTATGAATAAGACTAATGTGAGAGACAGGTAATCATATGTTTTCTCTATCTTTTTTAGTGCCACAAATGCAGTTTTATAAAGCATGCTATTTAGCTTAATTTGGGGAGTGGCTTTAGACAAAGGTGGTTGTTTTAAACTTCTTATTTTATTAAATTCTACAATTCATCAAAAAACTATTTTCAACCCAGCCACTGAAATCTCCAGCTTTTGTTTACTTACTGGGACAAACACAATAACCACACTATCTAAATGGAGACACGCTTTTCCACAGTTCTAGGAAAGCCTTTGACCATGGAAGGAATCACAAAAAAACTGATTTTGGTCTTGAGGTTATAAATTCATGTATACCTCACTGAGAAAATTATATACAAGGTCAAAAATACACCATTGGTTAGACGTGGAAACAGATAGTCATCCATTGTCCCTGTAATTTTGGCAATTGATGATATGATCAAGAAAAAGTAACTCAGATAGAATGTTTCCTTCCATCACTATATCAGAGTTTTTTTTTTAGAACATTCAGAACAAAACAGTTAATCATAAGAAACATGAGTTTCTAGGAAACCTGTTTGTTCTGTAACCAGCAGTTAGCTTCAAATGTATTAGGTATAGTTACTTTGTAGCATAAACATTGCTAATTTTATCAGGTCTTGAATCTACTGAATGTGTACTGGATGTACTGAATTATTCGATAATAAGCATTTCACTGCATGCATGTATGGCAATGTAATGTAGGCGACAAATAAAATGTAATAATCACTGTTCATAGTGTGATAGCTAGGATAGGGGTGAATCCAGAACATTTAAATGTGTGTGAGGCATGAAACTTCCCCAAACATGACACCATATGCACAATCATAGGTAAGGGGAATTGCCTCTTCGATTCTGATCATTTGGATGGGTGAGCATATATAGGGGATAGACAATGAATCTGAAACACCTGTTTTTTTTAGTGTAGGAGGTTTCATGGCTAAATTGTACAAGCCTGGTGGCCAATC
>JAOUQV010000034.1:9169556-9184668 GCA_028565295.1 Aspidoras spilotus | reverse complement strand
GAACAGTGTGAGAGATTAAATAATAGTAAATTACAGCGATCAAGCTGAGCAGAGAAAAACAGCAGATTTTTCAAACTGACGTAATATTTTGTAAGACCAAAATAAACTTTATTCAAATAAAGTAATGTTTTGTAGTATTTACACTGACAAATAGTGCTCTCACACTTTACAGGTTTAATAATTATACACTGCTGCATGAAGATTTTTATGGAGATTTTTATTGTTTCTAAGTAATAAAATATTGTGTAATTGACCATGTTTTATACAAATATTGCAATCATGTCAACATTATGTATCTAGGGTGTGTAAATGTGAATGCAGCAGTCACCTAACTGACGACATTGATGCTCGTATGTGATTAGTGATCACACTTCAAGCATACTGCGACTAAGCACTAGAGACTTGCACCGCAGCCCACCTCCTTCAACTGTGCTTTGGGTGTCAATCACGCCCGAGCGCATTTGAGATGGTGTAGTTTAAGTACAACCTAATTGTCATGTCTGCAGCTTTAAATAGTGTAAACTGTACGTTTCAACTGCCCTGTGTCCTTTATGAAACTTAACCTGATGTCCACATTTTCAGCAGAGGAACAAAAACATTCTCCCATATATTTTTTTTTTTTTGGAAGTAAACAAAATTCACAAAATATCTGTACCCCACAGCATGTGAAGCTCCTGTAGTTGTATTTAAATACTGTGTAATAAGAGTATTCGGTTAATAAATGTGTATGTAAATTTACAGTCTTTATCAGATTTGCAGGGATTAATAACCTTGTTAACAAGCTCAGACCCCTAACTCTCCAAACCGCAGGTGATACTGTACAGCAAATACAGTAGTGTTTATTTAGTATTCTGTAACCAGGTTTTACACCTTAGTATCAGTTATCATGTTCACCTAGATAAAGGTCTAATCTGTCACTGCTGGGGTTTGAACTAGTAAATAAATATATATTATTTGAACTCTTAGCTGAACTTGTATATGAACTAGTATTTTAAAAAAAATCTGTGGCACCGATTTGCAGAATTAGTGACTGAAAAATTCTCATCTGGCAAAGCTCAATCTGTTTCCTGAAGCAATCTATGCATTGCTTTCCATTGTCTCTACTATGCTAAGTCCAAAGTGCACTTGTCTCTACAGGCAGCTTCATTACAATTCCTCTTTACAATCATTTTTTTTTTTTGCTTTGCAATAGATATTTGCATTTGTAGCTAAATAGTTATAATTATGGCTGATTTGTCTATTTTAATTAAAATGGTCTCATTGATTTAAATGGCATTACATTTAATTCCAAACAGCAGTAAAAAAAAAATTGGACAAAATGATTAATACCATGGGCGGCACGGTGACACAGTGGATAATACTGTCGCCTTACAGCCCGGGTGAGGCGACTCGCGGAATTTCTGTGTGGAGTTTTCATGTTCTCCCCATGTTTTTTCGGCTACTCCGTTTTCCTCCCACATTCCAAAGACATGCATCACAGGTTAATTGTTGTCTCTTAATTACTCATGTGTGTGATTGTGTGTGTGCGCCCTATGATGGATTGGCGCCATGTCTAGGGTTGTTCCTGCCCTTTCGCCCAGAGTTTCTGGGTGGGCACCGGCTTCCCCGTGACGCTAGAACTAGGATTAAGCGGGTATAGAAAATGAATGACTGAATGAATATTAATGTCACCACTTTAATGCATGTAATTAAGGCGTTTCTGCAATGCCTTCAGAGTCACTAATGTAGAAAAGACAAAATATAATATTCAATATAAATTTATACTTTCAGCTTCAATATAAATGTATATTTTCTCCATACTTCAAAAACATACTGACTCAGTTAGCAATGCTGGAACATGTTCGATCAGGTCCACAATCTGTGATTTTAGGTTTAAGCTTTCAGTTCTCGATCATTATTGAAATGAGCTCAAGCGTATCTCTGAGTGAGTACACCAGTTCACTGAACTATCAGAACTAACATCACAGAACCTCAGCATACTTTACAGTAGATATCAGCTTGTCAGTTTTCCCATGTATGTAATGTTATTTTTATCACTGAATATACTTATGTGCATAAAATATTGCAAGATGTTGAATTTTGGTCATACAATGCTTTTAGTAGTTCTGAAGCCTGGACAAGTTTCATAGCTGAATACATTCAACGTTTATGAATACTTTTGTATTCTAACTAACCTGAGCCATTGTAAAATTACCTATTTTAGCTTTTTTCCTTTCCCTGTTTTCCTTTCTTCATCCTTATTCTTGTGATATTGTGTATGTGTATATATATAATACAGGTGCAGATCATAAAATTTGATGAAAAAGTATATTTCTTTTACTAATTCAATTCAAACCAAATGATGAAAATTACAGACCTCTGTAATCTTTATAAGTAGTAGAATTAGCACAACCAGTGGCTGACTAAATATTTTTTGGCCCTACTGTATATTGCCATATAACTGTTTCAGAGATTTTATTCATGATATTCATAATAATAATCATTTTACTGGAAACTCCATTTAAATTGTGCATAGTTAAGAAAAATGTCTTTTCTAAAACTTCAAAATATCTCATCACTTGATCAGTTCATTTTAGAGTTCTGAGCATTGTCTGGCACAAAATAATGAAATCACTCCCATTGACTCCTAGGTTAATTTTTAATAATCAGACTTTTCTTTTCCCTAATGTTTTGCTGTATAGTTCATAACTTGTCATAAAAAAAAAAAAAAAAAATCCTAATCCCCTTTACAAATCTTCAGGTGGTCTATTCTTGGATAAAGTGGAGGTATCTCTCCAGTTTTGGTTGTACAGCGGGTGCAGTTTGGTTCAAACATGGCTTCTCCACTGCTTAATAAGTAATGAGTGACTGATTGTTTATTTTGAATTGAACTGAATACACTTTTTTTATCTCCAAGGGGGCAATTTAGTTTAGGCACACAGACAAACTACAGTTAACATGACATCTTTAACGTGACTGCTCATTCAATAACCTGATGGCTTCAAGGACAGAGGTCACCCTTTGTCAGACTGTTCAAAGATAAATAAATTATCCAATACATATTCCTTTCTTGTGATTAAATGGTCTGCTAAATGTATAATAAATTGAACCAAATCTCTGTGCATCTTGCTGTTATGTTAACTATACCTGTCTGACAATTTTTACTTTATTAAGGCTTATGGTTATTTTCAATGTTATATCATTTAATATTTTTTATTTCACAAAGCAGTGATGGTGTATTCCTTAAAAAAATTGAAAGGAAACTTATTAATAAAAGGACTATCAACTGATGTCTAAACTGTAATTCAGTGTTCCATTATTGGTTGTTGGTACCCACCATTTTAATATCAAGGTGTAATTTGGAGTTTCAGTTCTCAGTCTTAATCAAGCACAACTTCCCAATCGCTCACACTGCAGCTAGTAATTATACATGAATCTAATGATAATATTAGTTAAACAATAATTTCATAGAATTTTACTGGAACAACAAATTGGGAAACATGATCCTTATTTGTTTCATGCAGATAAACTTTAATCCCTTGTATAAATAAGCGTATACAATGAAAAGACAAGCTGTGGTGTTGCTGCCACTTGTGCTACCTTAATGTGTTTATAGAAAACTTAGGGTTGTTTCTGACAGTTGGATCGGGCACAGTGTTTCATCTTGATTCTTGAATACTTTTGTTTGATTTTTTTTTTTGCTTAGATTTGTTTCCGTACAGGCAAGTTAGTCTTCTGAACGGCCGTTTCAATGCCCTAGTGGTATAAGTTTATGGCTGTCATTTCAGTTCATTATTTATTTTAAAAATCTGGTACAAGCAAGATTTGGTCTTTGGCTTTACTAATTCATAGTTTGTGTCCATAACTTTAAAAGTAATATTTAATAATTTCAAACTGTTGTTCAATATAATGAATGAAGTTTTATTCATTAGCTTGAAATTGTACATAGTACTAGTCTCATGAAAACTAGTAATACTAAAGATGTAAGTGAATTAAGCTGATTTCGTGAATTAGTCTATTTATTAAACAATTGCATAAATTTGACAATCTGTTATTCTGTTTTCCTTCAGACCCGCATGCAGAGCTTGCAGCCCGACCCAGCTGCCCGCTATCGTAATGTAATGGAGGCTCTGTGGCGCATCGCAAGGACTGAGGGCATCTGGCGGCCAATGAGAGGCCTCAATGTCACAGCAGTGGGTGCAGGGCCTGCCCATGCTCTCTACTTTGCCTGTTATGAGAAGCTAAAAAAGACTCTTGGCGATGTTATCTACCCAGGATCCAATAGCCATTTGGCAAACGGTACACCCCATTTGTGCACATAAAACAAGCACAGAATCAACAATATGTATTGTATAAGAAACATCCTCATTAGAATATCATTGTAATCAAAATTTGGCAAATAAAGCTTCAGAAATAATATTATTAATAATAATAGTAACAACAAAAAATAATAATAATAATTGTGATCAAATAATGTCCTGCAATGAATGTATTAAAAACAAGCCTAAAAAATCCTCAAGGCGGACAGCAATGTGGAAAAAATAATAGGTCCATGTAAGAAAAGTCAAAGTAAATTAATAATGATAAATGTAGAGTACCAGTCAAAAGTTATGAGACACCTTCTCATTTAATGTTTTTATTTATTTTATCCATTGTAAATTCATACTAATGTCATCCATACAATGAATGAACACATAATGAATCATGTAGTATACATAAAAGTGTTAATCCAAAACGGTCTCCAACACATTAAAAGGGCAGGTCATTCAAGAAATTATCTCTTGACAAGTCATCTGTTAACTGAAAACCATTCCGGGTGACTACCTCATACAGTAAAGCCGAGTAAATGCCAAGGGTGTGCACATCTGTAATCAAAGTAAAAAATGTTACTTTGAAGAATCTCAAATCAAAAACCAATTTTGGTTTAACACTTAAGTTTACTACATGTTCCTTATGTGTTCCTTCATAGTCTGGATGACTTCAGGATGAATTTACAGTGTAGCAAAAATAAATAAAAGCTTTAAATGAGAAGGTGTGTCCAAACGTTTTACTGGTGCTCTATATGAACTCAATTACAGCTTGTTCAATGTTTTAAATCAAATATTACTCGGTGGTTTGTAGACGGGGAAGATAAAGATAAAGACAAAGGGTGCTTAAACAAAATCAATGCTTCATATATATAAAATCATATAGTTTGTAATGAAACTGTGCTTTTATTTACTTATTCTTTGTCTTTCCTTCACCTATAATAATGTTACCAGTTCTGTAATATTTTAGTTCAGGAAAGCCAGACTTTTTAAATCAATCTATATAAATTACATTTTTTTTACAAATTTTTATATTGTTTATACAAACCCGATTTGAAAAAAGTTGAGGAAAAGTACAAACTGTATATAAAAACGAAATTCAATAATTTACAAATCTCAAACTGTATATAAAAACGAACTGTATTTACAATAGAACATGGACAACATTTCACATGTCAAAAGTGAGACATTTTGAAATTTCTTGCCAAATATTGTCTTATTTGTAATATTATGACTGCAATACATCTCAAAAAACTTGTGAAAGACCAATAAAAGGCTGGAAACGTTAAAGGTACAAACAATTGCAACACATTAGGTCAATTGGCAATAAGTCATTAACATGACTGGGCATAAAAAGAGCATCTTGGAAAGGTAGAGGCACTCAGAAGTAAAGATGGGAAGAGGATCACCAATCTCCATAATTCTGTGCCGACAAATAGTGGAGCGATATCAGAAAGGAGTTTGACAGTTTGAACATATTATCATCTACAGTACATAATATCATAAGATTCAGAGAATCTGGAAGAATCTCTGTCCTTAAGGGTTAAGGCCAGAAAACGGAACTGGTCAGACTGTGGTCCAGATAGAAAACATTTGGCGCATCATAGAATGGAAGATGCGACACAAAAAGACCTAAGACAGTTGAGCAACTAGAATCCTACATTAGACAAGAATGTGTTAACATTCCTATCCCTCAACTTGAGCAACTTGTTTCCTCGATCCCCAGACGTTTACATACTGTTGTAAAGAGAAAAGGAGATGTCTCGCAATGGTAAGCATGGCCTTTTCCCAACTTTTTTGAGATGTGTTGCTGTCACAAAATTTTAAATCAGCCAATATTTGGCATGAAATTTTTAAATGTCTAATTTTTGCCATTTGATATGTTTTCTATGTTCTATTGTTAATACAATGAGTTTTTGACATTTGTAAATTATGCATTCTGTTTTTATTTACAGTTTGTTTTTTTCCCAATTTTTTTTGGAATCGGGTTTGTATTGTATGTCTACATACATATGTCTAAAGGTTATGTGAACATTGCGCCTATTATTACACGGTTGTGTAGTGGGTAGTGCTGCCACCTCACAGCAAATAGGTCCTATCTTCGTGTCCTGAGTGGAACGGCTTGGGTTATTTTCTGTGTGTATTTTGCATGTTCTCCCTGTCCGTTTGGGTTTCCTCCCACAGTCCAAGAACATGTGGTAGGCTAATTGGTGTTGCTAAATTGCCCTTGCACCCAACACAAGATTGGAATGCCCTATCCCACAGAACGCATCTGTGCAGCCAACCATTGCAAAGCGATGAGGGCATATAACGTAATCGGTTATCAGTGTAATCAATAGTGAGGTTGTTAATCAAATGTTAATACCAGAGTATATTAGTTTACTAAAATGTGTAAACTGTATAAATCTATTGTTTTTAGTACACGTTCTGTTTATTGTTATGAATTCTGCATTAATGAGTCAGTAACGAATGCTTTTAGATTTCAAACATAAGTTCTTCCAGCTAAAAAATATACAAATAACGTTATATATGTAAAGAATATGACACATTAGATACAAAACCAATTTTCAGATAAAAAATTAAATATGTGCTGCTTGTTTTTTCTATAAAAGAATCAAGTGTGACAGTCTCCAGAAGAACTGTGTGGGATTCTTCGACCTTTAGAAGCTAATTAGAGTACAATGCTGCTAAAAAGTCTTATTCATATGCGAAGACGTACCGTTGACTGTCTACTATTACACACACATTTATATGAACTTTGTGTACGTTCAAACTGTCTTTTTAACTTAGTTATCTGAATTACTTTTGCATTACATACAACAGTAAGAGGCCTACAAATATTGTAAAGCAACATTATCATAGCACAACTGATGCTTGGCATTGCTTTGCTGTCTCTCTTATTTTCTCTCTGTGCGTAGGTGATGGGCAGAGTGGGTGAGTAGCCTCTGGAATGCTCATCAGATTAAAATGACCTAAAAGCTTTGATCATTTCAAAAAGAGTGACTACACTTTCTTGACTAAGCTGTTGTTTGATACTTTTCTACATTTTCTATTAATTAGCTTTTATTAAATCTAATTACCTTGCTCAGTGATCTATTATTATGATTATTAGGTAATTATGTTGTTAATATTAAGTGTTATTATATGCGAATGATATTTTAGCATAATTTACTAAGGTTGATGAGTTAAAGGAAGTCTTCTTAATAACGCCCTCGAATAATATTTGATCTCCCATAGCAACTGATGCTCCTTGTGGCTCTATTTAGTAGTTATATATATAGGTGCATCTCAATAAATTAGAGTATTATTATATAAGACCAACTGCTTTTTAATGCAGAAATGTTGGCCTATTGAAAAGCATGTTCAGTAAATGCACTCAATACTTGGTTGGGGCTTTTTTTGCACGAGTTACTGCATAATTGCCGCACTGCTAAGATGTTACAAAAGCCCAGGTTGCTTTGATAGCGGCCTTTAGCTAATTCAATTCAATTTTATTTATAAAGCGCATTTAACAATGGACATTGTCTCAAAGCAACTTTACAGAAACGGTTTATCCCAGATGAGCAAGCCGGTGGTAACGGTAGCAAAGAAAAACACCCTGAATCTGCATTGGTCGGTCTAGTGTCTTTCATCTTCCACTTGACAATAACCTCTAGCTCTGACGTGTTTGCTGGCCAATCAAGCACAGTGATACTGTGGTTATTAAAGCAGGTAATGGAACTTTTGTCAGTGTGGACAGGTGCTGGACAATGAAATTTCCATCTCCAAAAAAGCTTGTCGGCAGACGGAAGCATGAAGTGCTCTAAAATTTCTCGGTAGACGGCTGCACTGACTTTGGTCTTGATATAACACAGTGGACCTACAGCAGCAGATGACATTGCTACCCAAACCATCACTGATTGTTAAAACTCCAAAGTCTTGAACCTTGATTTTCAAATGAAATGTAAAATTTACTTTCGTCTGAAAACAACTCGTTGGACCGTCACGCTTCTGGCTTTGTTTTTTGTCATGAGTAGCTTGACACAAGGAATGCAACGGATGTCCTAGATGCATCTATGTGTGGTGGCTCTTGAAGTACTGATAACAGCAGCAGTCCACTCCTTGTGAATCTACCCCTAACTTTAAACCGCCTTTTCTGGACCATCTTTTCATGGCTGTGGTTATCCCAGTTGTGCCCCTTTTGCTACCATTTAACATTTGATTTATATGCTTGAATACTGCACTTTGTGAACAGCCAGGTTCTTTAGCAGTGAACTTTTGTGGCATACCCTCCTTGTGTAGTCTACTGAACTAGATTTAGGGACAATTTTAAACACTTAGGCCTTTGTGGTGGTTTTTTGTTATTTATTCTAATCTTCTGAGATAATGACTTTTGGGGTTTTTACTCAATGTAACTCAATCATCAACATTAACAGAAAATAGATCACAGTGTTTGTAATGAATCTTTATAATGTGTTTCATTTTTGTATTGAATTACTGAAATTAATAGACTTTTTGATATTTTAATTTATTGAGATGCACCTGTATATGCTCTTCCACTCCACAGTGTCTCCTACCTGACACTTGATGCTCACTGTTAAGGGTTTATCTTTGCAGGAGCTGCAGGATGCGTGGCAACACTACTTCATGATGCCGCCATGAACCCGGCTGAAGGTAATTACTGCTAATACTAGTTTTAAAATGCCATTCACGTTCACATCTGAGCAGTCTACCACAGGATTCTCGACTATTATATATAAATATGGGTCCAGTGTAGCTGCAGGTTTTTTTACTAGAACCACATTAAAGATGTGTATATTATTCTTTTATATAAATATTTAATGAAAAGTCATTAAGAAACAACTTATTACAATTGGGGCATGGCAGAAGGTGAAGCTTACTGTTGTGGCTGAGACGGACCCAATTCTATCTAATAATCTAATAAAATCACAAAAAGTAAACAACACGACATTAAACAACACAATCATTTGCTTTCAACTGATATTGAAAAGATATGTATCCAGGCTCATAAATTAATTCCTTAAAAATGTAATGACATCTATTAATATTAAGACATCTATTATATAATTATATTATATACAGTATTAGGACATCAGTCATATCCTCAGCACCTAGATTCAGAATAAGCAATAGTGTCTTTTCCCCAGAGCTAATTTTGGCATACAGACATCACTTAGGCACTTGCCATGGTGTTATTTTCCTAAGAATACATGTAGCCTCCCAAGTTGCAGATAAGATTGATCTTGTAAACTAGAACACCATTTTTATTGAAGTAGTTTCTTTTGCATTTTGCATGTTTGACCATTAGGTGGCATTAAAATGTTCTGTAATTCATTGTGTCTGAGTAGTGACTGGGTTACAAAAAAAGAACTGTAGGTGAACAGGGTATCCTATGGGAGATTGTAGCCTTGGTTGTAATTAACAGCTGTATTGCATTGGAATGTGGACATCTGTGGTCTAGGGTTCAGCAGCAATGCTCATGCACTCGCATTTTTCCAGTTCAGCCTTACACTACCAGGTGGCAGCACACACCTGCTAGGCTGCCTTGAACCACACGTGCAGCTTTAGCTCTTCCGTTCTCAGTAAATGGCCTCGAATGTGGTGAAAAGATGACATTATTTGATACGCTTGTGTCCAGATGGAACAGGCCACAGTATATATTAGGTCTACACACTGCTCTTTTGATGGCAATACTGTATTTCAGTCATGACCTTTATATTTTGACTGGGTGTTTGTTGTTTAATGACCTCCCTTTCTTCTTTTTTCTTGCTCTGTTCCATTTCCTGTGGCTCTGCCTCCACTCAGTGGTGAAGCAACGGATGCAGATGTACAACTCCCCATATCGGAGTGCGCTGGAGTGCATGCGCTGCATTTGGAAACATGAAGGTGCCGGGGCATTTTACCGCAGCTATACCACCCAGCTGACCATGAATGTGCCATTCCAGGCACTGCATTTCATCACTTACGAGTACCTCCAGGAAATTCTCAATCCCCACAGACTGTACAATCCCTCATCTCATATGATTTCAGGAGCTCTAGCTGGGGCAATGGCTGCTGCCGCCACTACGCCACTAGATGTGTGTAAGACTCTGCTAAACACACAGGAGACGCTGGCACTGCACTCGGTGAGCTCCGGCCGAGCACACATCTCTGGCCTGGCCCATGCCTTCAGGACAGTGTATAGGTTGGGTGGCCTGCCTGCCTACTTCAAAGGTGTGCAGGCTCGAGTCATCTACCAAATGCCTTCAACAGCCATCAGCTGGTCAGTTTATGAGTTCTTCAAGTATGTCATCACCAAACATCGTTTGGAACGCCTACGAAAGCAGTGGGACGGAGAGAAGTAGAAGCTTGCACCTTCACTTTCTAACACTTCTCTTAATCGGCAGATCCCCTGGCCTTGACTCTCTCTCTTTTATTTTGACCTTTATCTCTCTGTTTGCTGCACCATCATTGAGACATGCATGCTACAGAGAGACTGATAAATATTGCTGCCTACACGCACACTCACCTGGGTCAGTCCTTGTTCAGAAGTTACACTGACCTACCCTCCTTCTCTAGCAATGTTTCACAATCTATCCCAATACATCAATAACTAGGCCTCCATACTACACAGTAACATACTGGTTGGAAGTCAAATATTTATACCCACAGTTGCTTTGTACCCAATTATGATGTTCTGTTCCCACTAGAGGGCATTAAAAGCCTCTATTACAATAATTTAACAAAACAAGTTTGCTAATGAGAGGAAATTCAGTGGTACCGAATATAAATTCTTAGAATGTGTTAAAATATAGTAATGTATTTAAGAATATATATTTTTTTGAAATTTCAACCCATCAAAATAAAACAATAAATAAAAGCATTTAGACCAAATAACATGAAAGTGGTCATAAATTTACCAAAGAGAGAATTACACTGGGCTTTTTGTAATTATTGTGATTGCTTAAAGTTAACGACCAGTATAACCTTCATGGTTTTTATTCTCCTGATCACTTGAGAAACTATAGCTGGAAATAAATGCAGTTGAATGAATGGCTATTTACTTCTGATACAGTAAACCATAACAGTTTGGAGTAATTATAATAAGTTCTTCAACTGTTTATATTTGCAGTGAATAAAACGGAAGGCATATAAGAAATGTAACTGTGGTTACTGTAATGCCTTTACTGTGTGGTTGTAGGCACAAGGCTATTAGACCCTCTGTGAAACATCATGGTTGGTTTTTGACTAAAGTCTATTTTATTGCCCGTGTGTTGCTCGACTACACTTTAATGTTGCTAATTTATGGAGTCGGTGCGTCTGACATCTTTCTAGGCTCTACCCACTTTCCCAGCTTTTAATAAAAGTATCATTGCAGTAAATACTGCCTGCTTCACATGGAGTAAGTTTTGACTTTTCTGTCCAAAACGTGCACTTAAGAGTTTGATAATTTCTCTAATTTATATATGTTTTTACTTATAAAAGCAGTTGTAATTGAAAGCACCAAATTAGTAAAAGCCTGAATGTCTGATAGTATTGTGACAGCTACCACCACTTGTTCATGGTATGCATTTCTGAGCCACGAGAGTTGAAAGGGAGCTCTGTTGGTGGTATGTCTAATGTTTGGGTTAAATCACAGGTGCAGACATGGCCTTTGACTATATGAGTCCTGACTCGAGGCAAAGTTATGTTAGGTGAGCTTTCACTTTACCTGCCTTCTGAATCCTGTCAAGCAAAATCAGCCCAAAAAGTCTTAAACTGGGAGAGAAATGAGATGACACATGAGGATTGGGTACCAGGAGTTCAGACCAGCTGAACGTAAACTTGACTGGCAGGCTCATGATATTTTCTGAACATAGGAGCACATAAGGTATTAGTCCTTGTCAAGAATGGGTTTAGCAGTGATGATGAAATTAAACAGGCAAAAAGCATACTATCACAGTGGTACAGTGAGCTGGATTGATAGACTGATGTCTCCTTTTGTGCCATCAACCATTTGCCTCGAGATTTTACTTTACCTTTGAGGTATGTTTACCCTTCGTCTGAGAAACAAGCCATAACCTGAGTCGGAAAAGAATGGGAAGGTGCTGGTTGTCAGATGCTGATTTTGACTTGGATGATTTGAATACTATTTTAACATGGAAATCAGGACAAGGCTTTACCCTTCAGATCCCTTAATGCTACATTAAACACAAGTCTGACGCAAGCTCTACGGAGATTTTTTTTTTCACCCGAGAGTCCTCTAAATGAATCTTGAAGGACGTCTCTTGCTCAAGAACTTTCAATAATGTTATGGACCGCCCACCAAGAAAAATGTTGCCTCTTGGACACTGTTACCTCTCATTATCTTTTATTACAAAGGAATACTTTGATGCTTGCTGTAGTACCCTGAGTCATATCATTATAATGTTTTTTGAATGTGGTAGCCCCCATTTCCCATGTGCAATGCAAACACAGAGCAGACAGTGTGGTCATCCAGGATTAAATGTCTAACAGCTAGTTGCTTTTCAAACCCTTCTCTAGGCACGAGCTGATATTTTGCCACCCATCCAACACACATGCTCACACTCATGTCAGTCAGGCACCTGTTCAAACAGGGAGTGTTAATGAGCAGTCTTTTTGTGTTTGAGTGTGCGACTGTGTGGTTCGCCCCACCCTACCCCAGAATTCGTTTATCTCCGTCCTCCCATCCATAGCACGGCTGGCCAGCATGAGCTTGCCTACAATGCACGCTGATGAGCTTCCTTACAAGAGACTGCAGAGGATTATCTGGGGGTATTTATATACAACTGAGCTGTCTATCTTTAAGGGAATCGTGATTTTTTTTTTCTTTATAAATGGTGTCTGAGATGATCATGACTGGATTAATAAAATTTCATTATTGGGACAACGTGAGAAATAAACTGTCTTCATCATTGTGTTGGTTCAGTCAAAGAGCTGCTGACAGACAGTCATGTGTTTTTCTCGCTTTAATAAAGAGCCCTTATTGCTTATGAGGATGGGTTTCTGTCAGCAAGTCTAGTCAATGATTCTCTACCACTGTGCTGATATAAATTATAATGATTTTATTTTATTCCAACTGCATTCAATATACTAATATTTTAATAGTTGACTTTTTACTATTGTAGACTAAGTGAAGGTGAAAGGTTTTTTGATTCACAAGAGACAGCCTATTTTGCTAGCCAGACATCCCTGAGGCACTGTTCTCAGTCTAACAATCTGAACTGACAGCTGCTTGTTTTAATCTCCAGCCTTTTTTATGCTAATACATTCTAACCACCGTTTGTCAGATAAGTTACTGAACCGAATCCCCTCAAACCACAGCTCTGACCAGCATTTGACTCCACTCTGTTGGTGCTTCGTCTATTCAGAGGGGATGTGCTCTTCCTACTATGCTGCTGTGTTTGTTCCTGTACTAAACTCTGGCCCGTTAATATCCCTGGTTGTGATAAGGACACCACTTGACTATAAACTTCGATGACCCATTCTTCTTCTTGCAGTAGATACACCCAGCCTCTGCTAATATAAACTATTTAGTCTAGTTTATAGTCTGTAGTGAAATGAAGCTTTTAATGCAGGAAAAATATATCAGAAAAAATAAATATATATATATATTTTTCTTATGTTTGACCCAATCACAGAGAACATGTTTCTAGAGTGACATGACTAGCAATTATACAATTAGAGGTTATATATAGTATATATCAGAAATAACAGGCAGTTCTGGAGAATGGAAGTAACAGAATGCGATTAACCAGATTTGAAATCGAAATGGCATTAGAATATTTTTGGCGTTAGGTTTATGCAGAAGACCGAGTTGTAGAATTGTGACTTCTTATACCACAGATTCCATCTACATGCTTGCTTAATCCACAGTCGTCGTCTTCTTTGTCTTTCGGCTTCTCCCTTCATCAGGGGTTGCCACAGCGAGTCGATCATCATTGAAGAACTCCCATCATTGATTTGGCAAATGTTTTACGCTGGATGCCCTTCCAGACGCAACCCTCACCATTTACCCGGGCTTGGGACCGGCACTAGAAATACAATTGTCTAGTGTCACTAGGTGCTCAAGGTCACTTTGCAAGAACAGAGCCATTGAGGATTGATGTGCTCGTGTTTATTAGAATATTTCTAAACCCTAGCAGTAGTATTCTTGTAAGATCTCGCCAATGTTGCTCCACTAAAAGTGGTCCAAGAAAGGGTAGCTGGTAAACAATCAAATGGTCATGAGGAGCCAGGTCTCAAACTGATTCAAGTGTCCAAACCGATCCCTGTTCATTGCCTAATGGATCTACAATGAGCATATGAGCATAAGACCTGGACAATGCTGCAATGGAAGAAGGTGGCCTGAATTACTGATTCTTTTATAACGTGGGTGTTTGGAAAGATACAGTATGATACCAGGATGCACAATGAGAAGAAGGCAAACTGGTAAGGACAGCATCATGCTCTGGTCAGTGTCATGCATACAGTATATAATGTCCAGTTGTATTCAAAATAACAGTGTGTTCAAAACAACTAAGAAAAGCTTATTCCTCATAATAGCATTTATTTCTATTTACATAAACTGCACTGAACATTCAATTCCAAATTAATACATAAACAAAATATCTCCGTGGGGTCAGCCATGGCTTTATGGATAAGGTAAATGGCTGGGGACCCAGAGATCCCTGGTTTAAACCCCACTCTAGGCAAGTCATGGCTGAAGTGCCGTTGAGCAAGGCACCCAATCTCCAACTGCTCCCGGTGCACCTCAGTGGGGGCAGCACGCTGCTCCAGGTGTTCAACCCTGGATGGGTTAAATGCAGAGAAAGAATTTCCCTACGGGGATCAATAAAGTATCAATT
>JAOUQV010000034.1:9123040-9146420 GCA_028565295.1 Aspidoras spilotus | reverse complement strand
ATATGATATTTTTAATATAACTTTACAGTATAGCTTGATGTTGCACTTAATACTTGCCTGTATAGTCTGGCCTTCGATAACACCGAACATGCCATAGTCTACAGTTCCCAGACATTGCGGTCGAGTCGAATCACGTCATTCACTCTGTCTGATTACATTACGTAGCACTTACAATAAACCAAGAGGAATACTCCGAAACTATAAAGGGTCAAGGGCATGCGAATGACAGTTGGAAAACTTTAGGCAAACTGTAAAACATAATAAATAATAAAAAGTTTAAAATGGCTATCAGTGGCAATGATGAACATTTTATTTGCTAAATTACAAGAATATAGTTAAAAGTAAATTCACGGTTTAAAAGGTCAACAGTTTTTAACATATTTTTACGAAATAATTTTTTCTTAAAAAAATGTGATGTTACTGGAATTGTTCTATGTGAGTAAAGAAATATACATATTGCATAAAAGACAATTAAAAAAAACAATAAAAACACATGATGAATTCTGCTGGTATTATTCACAAATTTTGAAGCCAGTCGGACAGTTAACATTTGGAGAAGACATGGGGCAGATTCTCCAAAGACGCTCATTCAGCTATAATCTACAGCTAAACCGCACAGTGAAAAAGTCGTAGGCACGTGCAATAAAGTTGGAACGTGTAGACTCAAATAAAAACAGAACCAGATGAATTGCAAATCCCTTTCAATCCATATCCAACTGAATACAGTACAAAGACAAAGATATTCAATATACAAATGTATGAACTGTTTTGCAAATATTCCATTTTGAATTTGATTCCTGCAACACGTTCCAAAAGAGTTGGGACAGGGGCATGTTTACCATTGTCTTACATCACATTTCCATTTAACAACACGCAGTAAGTGTTTGTGAACAACCAGATATGCTAGCTTTTGAACTTTGCGATGATAACAATCTTTTCCTCTTTGTCCTGGGGGACGCACGTCCATGATTTTCAAAAACAATTTGAAATGTGGACTCGTCAGAGCAAACGACATCTTCCCGAATGCCTCAGTCCATATTACAAGACGTAGGGGCCAGAGAAGCCCGCGGCAGCTTATAACTTTCGCTTGTAGAGTTTAACTTGCACTTGTGACGAATTGTGCTCACTGACAATGGTTTTCTGAGTTTTTGAAGGGGTTTGAAGGTCACGGTCATTCAATGTTACAGTATTATGGACTGTATATTATGAAATCCCTAAATTCCTTGCAATTGCATGTTGAGAAACGTTGTTCTAAACTGCTGGTTTATTTGCCCACAGATTTGTTCACAAAGGGCTGAACCTTGCCCCAGCCTTTCACAGATGCTTCCTTTATACCCAGTCATAACACTCACCAATTCCAATTAACCTGTTCATAGAATATTCCAACTAGGTGTTTGTTTTTTTAACATTCCTCAACTTTCCCAGTCTTTTCTTGTCCATGTCCTAACTCTATTGGAACGTGTTGCAGGCATCAGGTTTAAGATGAGTGAATATTTGCAAAAAACAATAAGGCTTATCCATTTAATTATATATCGTTTAAATATGATTTTTACACAATTTTTACACATCGTCTTTTACCTTTACTCAACTTCACTGAAATGGTTGTTGTTCTAAACGGTGTGCCATATTTGGGGTGTTTTTTCTTCAAACAGTGGTACAAATTAATATGGTGCAGTTCCATAAACAAATTAATTGTTTACACCAGGTCTTCTGGAGACTGGGTTTGTCACACCTACTGTCTGAAACATGCTATTTAACTTATGGTCCCTGTTTGAACTCCGTTTTAAGTATTCTTAATAATCTGGGAGTTTAACTTCAATGTTAGTAATTTTCAAACAATTTTAATAGCAAAGTATGATTAAGATTCCAGGTATTGTGAGTGTTTCTTCATAACCTACAGCCGAACAACTGACTAAAATAAGTTAATAGTAACAGAAACGTTTTATTATTTAGGTCATATGTTTTTCAACCTCATACTCTACCGGTGTGTATAAGGATACTGTCCAATCCACCAACTATTCTACTTCTTTCGGCCTCTCTCTTTTTCAGGGATTGCCACAGCAAGTCAATATTTTCCACCTCGCTCTGCACTTTGCATGTTATGCTATTCATTCCTGCATGTCTACATATACCACATCCATATACTGTATCTCGTTTTCCACTCTGCCTCCTGCCTGCCAGCTCCATCTCTAACATGCTCCTAACAATATATCAACTCTTCTTCCTCTGCACAAGCCCAAGCCATATCAGTCTGCTTTCTCTAACTTTGTCTCCCAATTTTCCAAACTGTACTGTCGCTCTGATGTATTTATCCTGTCCACCCTGGACACTCGCCAGGAAAACTTAATAACTTAATCTTTGCCATTTACAGCTCTGCTTCATGTATCTTAGTAAGTGCTATCTTCTTCAAAACATCCAAGGTTAGTCTCATTACTTCCTTATAGACCTTTCCTTTCAGATTTGCTGTAACCCTTTGGTCACATATAACTCCAGACACTTTTCTCCTTCCACTCTTTTCTGCCTGTATTCTCCTCATCGTCTTTTCCACACTTCCCATTTCATTAGACAATTGATCCCAAGTACCGGACCTTCTGAAAACCTATTTGGTTTGGCACCAGTTTTTTTGGCACCACTTTCGGCTTTTTCCCTGTCATCAGGAGTCGCCACAGCGAGTCCCTCGCATTTAGATCTGGCACATGTTTTACGCCGGATGCCCTTCCTGACGCAACCCTCACCGTCTCAGGCTTAGGACCTGACAATTTAGCTTTGTTAGCTTCTCCAATTCCATTTCCAATTTACTTAGCGTGCATGTATTTGGCCTACGGAAGGAAACCGGAGCACCCGGAGAAAACCCACGCAAACACGGGGAGAACATGCAAACTCCACACAGAAATTCGCAGGTTTCCCCACCGGGGATCGAACCCCACTGCGCCACCGTGCCGCCCATTTGGTTTAGGCACTACTTCATTGAAATACATATAAATTTAAGCATGGCGCCAAATGCTTTCGTAACTGCACGGATCCACGGGGATCACATCACTCTCTTCAGTCAGTCCAAGGAGATCAGCGAGCTCTACGGTGTAATTACATTCACGAAAATGTTCTGAGATAAGTATAGTCTAGATAATGACGTTTTAAAACCCACCCTGCATTTTCCTCTGTGATCTGAGTGACAGATGCTATGCCTCGTCTTATTGTCTAGTCTGATTCATCTTGATGCTCTTTATAGGGTTGGCATTCCCCTTGATCTGCGTCTGGAGCGTTCTGAAGCCACCAGAATCTCTTATGACCACTTTTCCTTTCTTAGTAGAATATATTTGTTTATCTGGACATATACGTATATTCATATATATTGCTCGCTTGCATGAACGATTTGCTTTATTCGAGGTAGGATGGAAAATTCTAATCCTTTCAAGATAACATATTCTGGACTGACACCGCAGTGAACCATGGACACACACACACACATTCAAGCCTAAGGGATTTTTTATAGATAATGCACATGTTACATTTTACATTATTAGCTGGTGGCAAAAAAATATCAAAACGGGAGAAAAACTGAGGAGAACGAGCAAAAAAGACAACTCAAGCAAGCATGCTAAGTTAAAATATTACTCACTGACAGCGTGTACTTGAAGAGAAATAAGATTGTAGCGCCACCTCGTGGTTATTGTTGGCATGTATTTTGCATGTACTTATGTTAAGTGTAGAACCAGTGCGCCTTTAGAGGGCGCACATCTTTTTCTTTTTTTTCCACACAAACTTTCCCAGAATCTGTGCTTATGAAACGTGTTCATTGAAGTCAGTGGCTCTGTATTCCTTAAAGATAGTGGCTCTTTATCTTCCCGCTCTATTGAAAACCGAACAAACAAAACGATAATAGAGTTAACAATTTTTGGTTTCGGCGAGACACTGGAATAAAATAATAATCTAGGTCAGATGTACCAACAGCATAATTTTGTTTAAACTCTTATATTCTTAGTTATCTATATAATCATCAATGTTTCAGCAAGCATGGGCGTCCCCCTTTTCACCGCTCACCTTCCGATTTGGAACAAGGATGAATTAAAATTGACTATAAACAAGAGTCTTGGTAATAACTCAAAATGTACCTAAAGTTACAAAGTTACGCCCTGTCCTCTGGTTGCGCCCAGATTTGCAGGGTGGGCACCTATTTGGTTTTGTGAAACTGGTTCAGGGTTGGAATTGTTGGTGACGAAGAAACTATCAGTGGATATCCTAGCTTCATTAAGCAAGAGACCACAGCGTAGCACTTGCCGCATGTCACTGGAGAGTGGATCCCTTTGGCGGATATTAGCTACTCACAAATGGCACCCTTACAAACTTCAGCTGTTGCAGCACTTAAACGAGGATGCCCCAGATCGGCGCACTGAATATGCAGAATGCCATTTTTAAGTGGGCCATTTTGGATCCAACTTTGGTTTTTTTAATGGGAAGAGGGTCATGTGACACATCAAACTTATTGGGAATTTCACAAGAAAAACTATAGTAACCTTATTCTTTTATGAATTATTTAAAAGTTTCGGACCAAATATAAAATGTGTTCAAAGTGCTGACCATTGAGATCTCGGAAGACCTTGGAGGCCATTCAACTGGCCCAAGACAACCAATCGACTTTCCAGTATACTGTTCATCTAGAAATGCTCTGACCTGATACCTATAATGAGGTGGTGCACCATCTTGCTGGAAAAACACAGATGAGGTGAGACTTCAGTGCATAAGGAGGGAAACACATCATTATGTAGCAATTTCACATATCCAGTGGCCTTGAGGTTTCCATTGATGAAGAATGGCCCCATCTTTGTGCCCCATATACCCCACTATACGATCAATTTTTGTGTTCCAACTGTCTTGGGGGTATCTATTCAATGTGGGTTAGTGTCAGACCAATAGCGGTGGTTTTGTCATTTTCTTCAGTAATAAGGCATACTCAATGGTCTCAATGGTCAGCACTTTTTATAACTTTTTATAACATTTTATAATTGGTCAAAAACTTTTAAATAATTCATAAAAGAATAAGGTTACTATCGTTTTTCTTGTGAAATTCCCAATAAGTTTGATGTGTCACATGACCCTCTTCCCATTGAAAACCAAAGTTGGATCCAAAATGGCCGACTTCAAAATGTCACCACCCGTCTTGAAAAAATTTTCGCCTCCCATATACTAAATTGTCATTTTGAACGTGGTGTGGAACGTGGTGTGGAACATGGCATTTCAAAAAAAAAATTCTGCCCTACCTGGATTTTCACGCATAACCAACTATCTCTAGTTATCTCGAGTTTACAGAGAATGGTCCGACAAAGAGAAATATATCCAATATCCAATGAATTGTGTGGTCAAAAATACCTTGTTGATGTTAGAGGTCAGAGGAGATATTTTATTTGCAAGGTGTAACTAGTAAAGTGGCCGGCGAACGAATATATATGTCTTTAAACACGGTGATCTAATAGAGATGCGTTTGTATTCCTTCACAGCAGCACAGATAGCTAAATAAACACTGACCCGTGGTCATGTTTATATTCGATAAACTCTTATCGCCATATTGGGGTTAGACTCTGCAGCTCCTGTTTATTCATTCATCTATTATACCCGCTTAATCCTACTTTGGGGTCCGTTTACTCACTGAAACAGAAAAGGAATTGAACTGCGGACTTTCAGATATATACTCCGACAGAACAGTTTAACATACTTTTGTTACATTACAGTATACTGACGTGTCGTATGCCGTCATTGCCATGTGACTTGGAATAGGGATTATCTGATTAAGCATCCCGGTTTCTTGTCAGATGTTGCAAACCTGAACCCCATTACTAACGCTTCTGATTTTTCCAGCTGCGCACGCTTTACCAACTGAGATATGCACTTAATTGTCTTATGTTCTATAAACAGCATTTTGAGTGCAGTCTGAATATATATTATTTAAAGTCAATGTAAAAGCTATACTGTACAAGTCAGATTTTACAGTAAAAATCTAAAAAAAATATTTTATAGATTCGTTATAATGAACTGCACTTAATATATTTAAAGTGTGTTTTCATGTTGTAGTATGGATTAGAAATAGTGCTGTCAAATGTTATCTGGCTTTATGCTGCTGAGAAAGTCAGTGTGTTTAGGGAAACTCCGAAGAGACTAAGCCTGATGGAAGGCTCCTATCTTGTTATAGATACAAATCATGAGAAGAGGCTGTGTGTGTGTGTGTGGGTACACTCCCATGGCGTCCTGAGGCATCGCCGTTCTGTCGCCAGTGCTATTTACACTCAAGGGTCCAGGCCACTTATCCTGACACCAGGTATGTCCAACCGGTAGTGCACCAGTCAGAAGAAGTGGTCATCCCTGCTTTCGGCGCAGACAAGCTCTTGACAAAGCTCTGTTTACATTTCATTAATCTCCATTAAAAGATTCGGCAAGCGTCTAACCTCCGCATTCGCCTGTAACGCTAGTTTTAACTATATATATATATATATATATATATTTAATCTGGGCGCGAGGGCAGGACAACCACACACTAACGGGCAATTTAGAGAAACCAATTAAGATATCAAGCATGTGTTTGGAATGCAGGAGAAAACCGGAATACCCGGAGAATACCCGCGCGAACACGGGAGAACATGCAACTTAAACACGGGAATTTTCCAATTCGCCCTCTATCCTCTGCGCCACCGTGCCCTTCTACATACACTACATTGCCAAAAGTTTTCGCTCATATGTCTGGACTCACATATTTAGCTGCTGGACCATGAAAACCCATTCCATAAAGCATTCTGCGCACTGTTCTGCTCAAATCTGAATTGACTCTGCAGGAACTTGGCGACCTCTTCGCACTATGTGCATCAGCATCCGCTGACCCCGCTCCATCAGTTTACGTGGCATACCATTTCTGAGTAGCTGTCTCCCAAATACTTCAATTTTCTTATATTACAGCTGAAAGTTATATATATATATATATATATGTATATATATATGTATATGTGTATATATATATACACATATACATATATATACAATTATCCTAACGCTATCTATTCAATTATCTATCTATCTATTACCGTGTACCTAATGATTTGACTGCACGCGAGGTCACATTCATCGCAAATCTGCTATTTCTGAATAACCAAAAAACGCTGATATTAATGTCCACTCTTTATGTATGTTTAAGTTCCCTGTCTAACTTCTGCTTTTCGTCAAGCTGGCCGGCTGTGCGCCTGGCCTCTCTCAACATAAATAGCCCATACAACAACTGTCTTCACACTCCATCTGCACAAACGCTAATGAATCAGTGCGAAGCCCTGAGATACTCGGAAACAAACTGCACTCCATTTCATTCAAAATCGGAGTAAATATACTGACTGGTTTTATTTTATAACGCCCCATATTATAAAGTCCCGTATAGGAGGGACATGAAACGTTTCTTTTCTTTTGTCTTTAAAAACGGCAAACTCTAGGCAGTCTAGCACATTTTATAGATCATTTGAAAACTACCCGCACATCTTTAATATTCATAAAACCTATTCGTATTAAAATTGTGGAGATTATGTAAAAATACTATGTAAAAAAAATAATTAAAATAAATTCTTCGGTGCGGATAATTTTTGACTTACCCGCCTACATGTGAGGAGCTTGCTGTTCCTTCACCCATTTACATTTCTTCTTTCATAAGTCTGTATTTAACATCGAGATGAATCCAACACTCTTAGCTTCCATATAGCAAAAAAACGGAGCCCAAAGAATTGAGCTATATATATATATATAATCCAAGATAAAACAGGATCATTGTTTAAAAACATAAAAGCATATTTGCACATATTTACCTTTCATTAGAGGCATTCCATCGAGCTGTCCACAAAACTGTAGTTTAATGCAGTCGATAATTCCAGGTTATTTACTAACATTAGATAATGATTTAGGAAAAAGCTCTGTTTGAAATATCTATGTTTGGATGCCCCCCCCCCTAAACATTTGAATAGACTTTGGTCCAACGCAAGGTAGAGAAATATTGCAATACCACGAGATATCAAACCGTCAAAAAACGAATACTTCATGTTAATCAAAATATTTTGCACATAATAAGCAACTTCAGTTACATGCAAACGGGTTTAGCGCCATTACATAATGTAGAGTACAGTCTGAAATGTAAAGTGTCCATGTCTTTTGTCACAATACAGCATATGCATGTAATGATTTGTGAATCGTTTTATTAGACTGCACAGGTGCCGTGTGGTTGTTGTGGCACTACCAGGCCCGGATGCCCTGCAGAGGTCCTTGGCACGGTGAAACTGAGCTTCCTGGTGTTGCCTGCTGCTGGGTGTGTGTTCCGAGGTTATTCAGGCTCATGGACATTAAAGAGTTGGGGCCTGTGTTTGCTGGGAGTGCGGGAAGACTGGGATATGAGCAGTTATAGGCGTTTGTGTAAGCGGCATTATTATATGTTGAATAACCATTATACCCGTACGGGTTGGACCCTACCGCGTAGGTAGCGTTATAATTCTGTGATCCAGAAAGACAGGGTTTGCCGTCCCGGACTAACACTGGTACCGCCACGCGTCTCGGCGGCGGCGGGTGGTGATGATGATGATGACCAGCCATCTCCAGACTTTTGTCCTGACGCTGGCGCTTGCATTTGTATCTTCGATTTTGAAACCAGATTTTGACTTGGGTGGAGGTCAGTTTCAGAGTGTTTGCTAAATGTTCTCGCTCGGGAGCGGAGAGATAACGCTGCTGCTTGAAGCGCCGCTCCAGCTCGAAAACCTGCGCCTGGGAAAAAAGCACGCGCGGCTTCCGCCTGGATCTCTGCCTCTGAGCTCTTTCCGGGTCCGAGGTCAACTCACAGTCTGGAGACCTCACTGCAGCACCACAACTTTCTGTAACACAGGCACATACAAATAAACAGAGGAGAGTAACAACAACAACAGCAACAACAACAACAATAATAATAATAATCGCCGTCACAATCATCATCATAATAGTAATAATTATTTAATTGGGTTCTACATTTTTTACTAATGCGATTAATTTATTCACTTTTAATTAAATACTATAAATAAATATTTATTATTGCACTAAAATAAGGACATGTAATTAAATATATATAGTATAATTATTATGAAAATAGATGCAAAAATACATTTGTTATTATATCGCTATAAGTATATGAAGCAAAAAACAACAACAACACCAACACCACCAACAACAACAACATTAATAATTAAAATAATAATAATGACATTTAAAATACATTTGGATAAATAGAAATGGTTAAATGCAGTGACCAAAACGACTGCGTTGCTACCACAGTTTTCTTTCTTGAAGTTGTGTGTGTTTTTTAAAACAATATTTCAAGGTAAAAAGCACTCACTTGTTTCCTGCTCTTCGAGTTCGTCCTCTAATTTGGCGTCTGCGACATGTCCCAGTGCAGGATGGCCAAACATGGGCGGAGAAAGGCTGCTTTCCACCAGGTTGTCCTGTACGGAGAGAGCGTTGAGGAAAGCCATCCTGTCCTCGCTGTCTGAGAATCCGGGGCTCTCTGCGCCTCCAAGCAGACAAGATGGTGGCGTGTGAAAGCGCTGCTGCTGTAAATCCGGTATTGGCGTTTGCAGAGACTGACAGTGCGGGTGGTGAGATTGCTGTTCTAGCTTGAGTATGTCCTTGACAGAAAATGGGGTTGAGGTTACTGGACTGGGAAGCATCATCGGACTCTGGTCAGAGACATGTAGACTATGGGCGCACTAAAGATATTTCCTTTCGACAGGGAAGTTTTCATGGAAACATACCCGAGGTGTGCTCTAATCTTCCATTTTCGAGAAAGAGCGACAGAAGCGGCTGGAGAGGGACGAGCAGGACCGGTCCCCTCCTGCAAGCACCGAAACGCTGCTGTGTGTTTTGCAGCAGTTTCTTAATGTAACACCGATTCGTGCATGTGATGTCATGATCCCGGGGCGGGATGAAAACTCAGTGACGAGCAAATTTTTCCTCCGCACTAAACCAACTAGCTCACTGTTTCTTACTTTGTCTGAGCAAAATGGCTGCTATTTGACCGCATATGTCATGTTATATCGTTTACATATATATAAACGATTACGTAATGGGATCCAAACCATAATATTATTTAAATATTTTCAGAACTATTACCACGGATTATCTCAAAAATATCTAGAAGGCATGAAATTATAACAATTAAAAAAACTGACAAAATATGCCTGTTATCAAACCAAACATTGTTTTAAACATTGTCTCGTTTCATTAATTCTTTTCTGTTTATTATATAGCAGTGTTCATTCATAGTTTCGACCCTGAATATTAATCTGCAATATAAAATAACACACAAATAAAAATACAACTAAATGATTATTCGTATAACAATAATACGAATATTATTATTATTAATAATAATAATAATACTTTTGCTATTATTATTATTAAAAACCAAAATTTATTATTATTATTATTATTATTATTATTATTATTATTATTATTATTATTATTATTATGGAAAAAATAAACCCACAAAACGAATTGCACAATTTGATTTGATTATAGATTTGACATTAAAGGAATTTTGCGATTAAGATAAATGAATCGCGTGAGATGAGCAGCGCTATTGGAGTGGACTCTTACACTTGACCTTTAAGAGATGACTGGCGCAGCGCTGCTGACTCAACCGCACAGTTTACACAGTATAGTTTTTGCGTAACCTGCTTAGCATTTTCTATTTAAATAATGGGTTAAATTGAATTAAAACAGTCAAGCTGATTGAGTTCCTATTTCGTCGAAATCATTTTAGTCAATCGTAATAATATTAAGTAAAAATGCATTAATATAAATGGAAAATATTCAGGATTAAACATCGTATATTACTTTAAATAATATGGACGTTTTTCTTCTCATTTATACACGCAAGCATGACGTCAATGTAGTTTTTTTTATTAACTTCGAGACTCTATGTACCGTTAACAAAAATTATGACAGTGTATGTAAATAACGAATCTTACTTTAAATTACACGTGGGCTGAAACACTGATGCAAAGACCTTTGACCAAATTTGGGCATTTGTCGACAGTGTTCGCTGTTTGATCAAAATTAAATTTAGCATTGCAATGGATCGTCACAAAATTGTTACACGCACAAGCTAACAAATGCATTTACAGTTATTTGAATCAGCCTTTCAAACATTACACATTATATTTATTTTTCATTAATAATCAATTAATCCATTCATTGTTTAATACACATAGACTGTCCAATATTAGAATTTGTATAATATATGAATATGGGCTTTTTATTCAATAACCTTGTCGATATTTGAATGGTTAACATATCATCTTTCTGCTTTGACTCCAAAATGTCACCAGGGTGGGACTAATAAAATAATTCTATTTAATTTTAATGTATATAATCTAATTATATTATAGTATATTTGTTATTATTTTGTCTCATGTGTTTAATGTTCGTATAGCAGATTTCTGGCTTGATATATATGTATATAATTACTCAGACATAATAATACATAATAAAACGTGCTTTATTTAGGCATGACCGAAGATGAACATCCCCACTGAGTGATGCTCTCTGCTGTCTGCTGTCTCTTGTCCTTTGTCATTTGTCATTTGCAGTCCAGCGTCGGCGCCAGTGACAGAAAGGTGGTCGCTGCTTAAAAAAAACGGTTGAAAGACAAGGGAGAGTAAAAAGAGATAATCTCATCCGTTAGCAATCAACGCCGCTGTTTAGATTAGCTCGGTGTCTTTCCGTCTAAAGATAAATGTCTCGAAATGGCCCATAGAGGCTAATGGCATCGTAGATGCTAAAAGAGTTACAGGCGCAGATTTCAGTAAACACCTCAAAATCTTGCTGAATTTCTAAATAATTAACATGCATGTAACATCTGGAATTAATTTTATTGGTGGGAGACGAAAATATCTGCGCTAATTGTTTGTCAGCACTTCATTCAGGATCTTTAAAATATCTCAGAATGTATCTTAGTTTCACCGGAAAGTTTTATCAGTAAAGAGACACTGAATCTATTAAATACCAACTTCATTATGATAAACAGACGTGTTTAAACAGTGGAAATACTCTATTTGTAGTAAAATTTGCATTATTGTCTAAATAAGCATAGAAGAAATAACATAGGACACTGTCAGAAAAAGTACTGTTCTGGGGTGAGTTTCGAGAACGATGGAGACTACCATTCAACTACCGTAGTTTTATGCATCCTCGAATTAACTAACAACCGATGTATGATTGTTAAAACAACTGTCGTGTAACGATTTAACACAGTTATTCGGTTTGTACCTCTGTAGTATGAACTACAATGTTTCCAGACATGTTCTCTTTGACTTACACATTGGGGAACTGCCAAAACTTAAACACTTTGTAATATTAGGACAAATTATAAACGGTGAGACCAAATTAACATAGCTAATGTATAATGTAGTGTATTATTGCCGATTTGTACCCTAATTATTTACCATCGCTATCACCAACAACAAAAATATTTAGACGAATAACAATGAAATAGAAAGACTCGTAATAATCATCAATATTGAATCGTGTATAGTAATAATAATAATAATAATAATAATAATTCATTATTATTTATATATATGTCTAATATACAGATTTACACACCAAAAAAAAAAAATAATATATATATATATATGTATATATATATATATACATATATATATATATATATATTTTTTTTTTTTTTTTTGAAAGCTAAATTATATATTTTTTCATGCTTAGCCCTTGTTGACTCATGTAGTAATTAAGCAGGTTGGATCAGTTTTTAAATAAGCAATTAAACATATGATACTTATTCTTGCACCACACAATAAGGTCGGACTGTCATGCAGAGGGACGTGGAAGCAGCAGTTTCAATGTCTGAGCAAAGCTTTTGGTGGTCTGCAACTGGATCCAACAAAATACTGTGCTGTAGTGGTGGTTACAGCTCTGTTGTAAAACCTAGAGTGCAGCTGCCAGAAAATAAAGATTTTGCAATTAATGCTGATGATGTTGATCATGGATAATGCAGGCCAAGTAACATGCCTTCAATAATACAAAATACAATACGTCTGGCTCACACATGACCTACACACAAACCCACCACAACTTTTTTTTTGTTATGTCTTTTCTAATTTTGCATATAATTATTTTCAATAAATGTATATTTTTATAGTATGTACCCTTTCGTTTAATTATCACATTTCATCTAATTTTATTTTACATTTACTTTTATTTATTCCTTAATCACTTTGATGTTAGCCTGTTTTACTTATTAAGAGATAAATATATGTATATTATTCGAAAAAATGTTACTTTATTTACAGAAATACAGTAAGAAGCGAGGGCCAGCACATTGGAAGAAGGACCACAGCAAGAAATACCTGGGTTCGATCCCCAGGTGGGACGACCCGAGACATTTATGTGTGGCGTTTGCCTGTTCTCCCAGTGTTCCTGGTGCTCCGGTTTCCTCCTACATTCCAAAGACATTGATGGGGAAATGGTGTCACTTGGTGTATCCATTAGTGTGTATATGTATGTTGGAGTTGCACCCTCTCTAGTGTTGTTCCAGCCCTTGCGCCCAGAGATCCCTTGTGGGTCTTTTAACTGCGTCTTACGTCAGTGATGACGAGCCAATCCAGTAACTAAAAGAACAGATCTACCATATGTACTTATATGTAACCCTATAAGTAAAATAGTAACTTGAGGGTACCATCTCACTGACAATCATTGGTATATATATATATATATATATTTCTAAGTGTTTATTATACTATAACACTATATAATACATACATACACACATATATATAATACTGTCCCACCAAAGTATTATTATTATTATTATTATTATTATTATTATTATTATTGCAGGGAAAAGTCGAAAGATAAAGAAGAAGTGTTGGTTAGGAGGTCATTAAAAGCTTCATTAGGTTCGGCGCCTCCCACTCGAACACGACTTTCAGCTGAGCGTGTAAGGCGCATGTGTACGGGTTATACACACCCCAAATACACACACACACGGAGCACAGCTCAGAAAAGCACAGAACAATTTAACATCCTGATAACGATATTTGTTTAATATAACATGCTATGCATAATATGTCGTATGCTGTATATCTTGAAATCTTGTCATTTTAGCTGGTAGACATATTCGGATTATTGGCCATCTATTGATTTATCATCGATTTTTTTCCTCTCAATGAATGTAAAAGTTCTCTCTGACATTAATGTCTGTACAAACTACCAAAAGTGTAACTAAAAAAGAAAAAATATTAACAAATTTAAGGTTCACCAGTCTTTAACAAAGCCTTATTACTTGAAATTAGTTTTGTAACAATGTTATTTGTTTGTGCGTGCGTGTGTGTGTGTGCGTGCGTCGGACGCGCCTGCGCTCTTCGCTTGTTTAATCCCTTTCAAGAGTTTAACATAAACGTCGTATATTTTCATTAGAGAAAGACGTCTCTGTCGTTATTGCTTAACTACGAGCAGCTTCTTTTTATTACCCCGTAGCTCATGTCACTAAGTCAAATAAGGTTTTTCTGTCCTGGATGATTTTCTTTTTTTCCTTTGTTTGTCTATAAAATTCTTTTTATTTGACTCTTATAATTTTTAACAGAAATAGGTATATTTGCACCGAACCTACTGTCTTATATCTTGATGCATTTCTAGTGACGTTAAATAAATCCCCGAGTTGTTTTATAAACGCCATGTTTCCCCATGTTAATGGCCTGTAGTTTATCTGTGCGCTAAAACCATTTATTCCCTGCGTTTATGCAAACGGGGCTCCTGACAGCCGTGTGCTTATCATAGACGGATATCAGCTGTACCACACACATTACTCTCTATAGTGTGATATTTCATTTTAGCCCGTCTCTTAAAAGTTTATATCCTGTAAAACCTCCATATAAAATCTCAGCGCATTCACATACACTTTTGGGCAATTCTTTCACCTTCGTGGCCATGTTCAGTTCACGTTAACCAAACGTTTTGACAAATATAGGTTCTCTGTAATAAAATAAAGCATACAATACAACATTCCCAGTCAATCATTTAGTCTTCAACTTCATGTCCTTCCTCAACGAATCTGAAAGAAATGACAGTAATGTTTGCGTGCCAGAACCAGTCTGGTCACAAACTGACTTTAAATCCATGTTTACGTGAAGGAAGAGTCTGTTTCCTGAACCTAACATAACCCAGGCCTGAGCTCCATGACAGTGAGCTGGTCAGTGGAGAGAGAGAAAGAGAGAGAGGGAGAGATAGGGGACCAATAGATCATCTTCATCAGAACCTGCCCTGTATTTCACTGTAGAGGTGTGAATTGTAGACTCAGACCTAAAGACATGATAGCTCAGAGTTCTTGAAAGATTGACTCACTCTGGCGATCCCTGATAAAGGGACACGTGGAAAGAAGAAGAAAAAGAAGAAGAGTATATCCTGAGATGTAGAATGCAATAGTTCACATCAGGAATTTTCTGGGTGTGATGCCAGTGTTGGGTGGCCTGGGGAAAACTCAGTATGAAGTTTGCATGTTCTCCCTGTGCCTGTGTAGGTTTTCTACTGGTGCTTTGGTTTCTTCCTACAGTGGAAAACATGCATAGATGAACTTCAGATACAAAATGACTTGTAAAATAGGAATAACCTTATATATGAAAATCATAACTTACTTGTTTAGCATGTTGCTATGGCAACCTACAGTTTATCTCATTAAACATGCTGAACAATCACTGGATTAGGTGCACCTGTTTTTTAAATAACACTTGAAGAACAATTTAAGAATCCTTTAGTATACATGACTATTTATATTATAAATATCTGCAATATGCTATTGTCTGGTGGCGCGGTGGCACTGTTAATAGTGCTGTGGTGTCAAATTAAGAAGATCCTGGGTTTAAGCCACTTAAAGTGGGGCCATTCGGGAAATTTTAGTGTGGAGTTTGCATGTCCCCCCATGTTCTTCCGGGTTCTCCGGGGTTTCTCCCGCATTTCAAAGACATGCATGATAGGTTAATTGGTGTCTCTAAATTGCCCATTAGTGTGTGATTATGTGTGCGGTTGTGTGCTATGATGGATTGGTGGCTGTCTAGGGTTGTTTCTGCCCTCACACCCAGAGGGTGGGCACTGGCTTCCCTGTGACCCTAAACTAGGATTAAGCGGGTATAGTATATGGATAAATGAATACTATTGTCTTTAAAGTTTAAAATTAAATATTATTTTTTCCAGACAATTATAGGTCCAGACAGGGAACAAAAGAACAATAATGATGTCATATATTTTGATTGTAATATTAAAACTAAACTGTACTCTTGAAGGCATGTCATCATATTAATCAATTAGGATGTCTTAATTTTCATGAATCACACAGACAATGCAGTGGAAAAGTGGTGTTTGTGTTTGTGTTGTTCAGGCATGAGTCTATCTCTTTTTTTAGGGGACTGGAAAACTGCAGATATATAGCAGGGATTTACTTTACACTCCCAAAATGCAACCAACTAGAATCACCATAGCAATTTTCACAATAAAGTTACACTGAATCCAGCCTTCATAACCTTAGCTGTGATTTGTTGACATAAGGGTTTAGAACCTACTTTACAGTAAACAAATGGCTATGCTTGATGGCATTTAGACCCACCTAATGGTTTTTGTATACCAAAAACCATTAGGTGGGACTTTAAGAAGAGTACATAATCAAGCTGTAGCAGTAGCAGTAGCCTGAAATAGGCATATGGATGAACTGATACAGTCAGAAATGCTATGTTTTTAACAATAATGACTTATATGATGGAAAGGTGGTCAGATAAGAACTGGTGTGCAAGACTCAAAAGGAAGTAAATGTAAAAGTGTGGAGATATCTGGATATATACATACATGTAGTTTAATAAAAATAAGATAGCAGCCAAGAATGCAAAAAGACAAATGGTCCTGTAGCACTGTATGCACTGTATGCACTGTATGCACTGTATGCACTGTATGAAAAGTTAATCTTACACCAAGTGTGTACAGGTTAGCATGTTGAACTTAGTTGCCCAGAATAAGTGATAGATAGCTATATAAAACATGGCCATTGTAGTAGGATTTTACAAATGAAACAAAACATATATCCAAAGAAAAAATGGAGAGTGGGAGTAAACATGTTTTTTCATGCCCTGTGTACAATATATGAATAGGTTTATTAAAATGTTTTCCTGCAATTATTGTCTAAGAGCACTTTAATAAATTATATTAGTTTAATTATGTCTAATTATAAGTTAATTATAGTATACTCACACATAATGTAAGAAAAAGACTTTTTATGTATTCTACATTAAATGAAATGCTATCCAATCATTTTAAGTCAGTTATCAATTTAACGTTTAGCAACCAGTTATGATAAAATAAACAAAACATTAACATTAAAATGTAACTTTATTTAAATTTCATTATTATGTACTGAATATCATTTCTGTAAAGCTGCTTTGCAACAACGCTCTATTGTACAAAGCGCTATAGAAATAAAATAGATTTTAAATTTATTAAATTTCTTTCACAATTTGCACAATTTGTTTATATCATACTTTTTTCATCATAATTCATTAAGGGCCTTGATGCATCTGTGCAACTCACTTGGCACATTACTTGCTGAGCCAGGTTTTCAGGCAAGGCACAAATCCCTGTATATACAGTATGCATATCTGGAGATATCCCAACCCCCCACCCCCCATATCCTGGAAGGTTAGCCTTATCAGCTGCTAGTTGGAAGGCTGTTTCAACTGGGCTAGGAGACCTCAGCAGTACCATTGTGCTGGTGATTGAGTCAGGTGACTGATGGCCTTGCCTGCCTTGGCCTCAGACTGGGAGGAAAAGAAGAGGTGAGCCAAAGGCCTAGGAGTGGACCTTACTGAAACACCAGATATTTTTTGTCACACTGCAGCACCAAGCTTGGGCGATCTGTTCTCAACCACTGACGGAAGTAAGGCTACTATAGATCCCCACCTCCTGCTCCTTCTCATGGGACCAATAAATTAGACAGCTGTATTTCTGCCCAGACGGCCTTAGCCTTGCAGGTGTGTTTGTATATATGAAGGCAAATTAGAGGCCGTTAAGTCTATAATGTGTGTGACCTATGTCTCAGGGAATGTGGAGCAAGAGGAAGCGTGTAACCTAAATATTCTCATCCTTTCTACTGCCAGCGATGAGGAGTGATAAAGATATACCAGAGTATATAGTAGCTACTGTTCATCCAGTAGGCCAGCAAAAGGCTACATTTCCTCTTGTTTTAATAGAATGTCCCTTGGGCTTCACTAAATTTGAAAAATAAAAATGAAAGGTTGTACTTAGTTCATCTGACCACTGGAATGTCCATCGTTTACTAAGTTTGTCTCTGAAACAATAATATAATTAATTTCATTTGGATTTATATGATGTTCACTTGTGCATACACACCACATAACCTCCCACAGGGTAAACATGTTGCAGGCAGCAAGCCTGTGTTGCTGTAAGCAGCCAGTGTGGCGTCTCCCATCAAAATGACAATTTGTTTTCATTAAGCCATGAGTTCCCATTCATGTGTTGTCATATCTGTAAATAAAAGTGACCATAATTCTGCTCTAACATTTCCTTTGCGATTTGAGTTTGGCAAGGCAATTGGCTTCTTACTCTGTATTCGTGTACACGCTTGGGAAATGTACGATATCGATCAACCTCTTAAACTACAGAGTATGCCCTGGGAATCACTCACTTAGCCATGTTAAGAAAACTTAAACGATTAATATTACTATGTACTTACAGATCTATAATGTTTATACTAATGGCTTCATGTCTCTAAACAATAAATATTTCATATAAACGTAAATAAAACGAATAATTAGCGATTTTGAAAAAAGGATTTTGTTGTGTATTGTTTCCTAAGGACAGGAAGAAATGTAAAATAGAAGAAAGGTAAACCAAGAGAAAATTAAAAGAAAAGGTGAAAAAAGGAATTAAACTGACACTTTGTCAGTGTTTAGAGCAAAAATAGAAGCACTCAAGGGTATTCATAGCATGCATGTACAAACTTGCAATATCCCACTTAGAAACTTGCTAGGCACCATGAATCGAACACATTTCTTTCACTGGCATAACTCTACAATTTAATAATCACACACTCCTACAAATAAAGAAAATCTAAGCCCATTCCCACACATTTGTTAGTACACCCAGTGCAAACTGTAAACAATTCTACGCAGAACCATACAGTACAGTGTTTCCCAGTGTTTTATATCTAGACCACTTCCACGATACATAGAACTCTTCAGTAACAAAGAGCTGAATTAAAACCTCTGTGTTGATAAAATTGCTTTATATTAAAAGAATTATGTTGTAAAATAGACGCATTATTGTCTGTTAAAAACAGCTATATTTACACTCTAAGAACATGTAAATTGTATAGGCTATCCCTCTAGAATAATCACTGATGTTTCTATGAAAAAAACCTAACGACAGAATCTTTCCCCATAAAAGGTTTTCTTAGAGTTCAAACTAAACGCTATTTGTATGCAAAAATACAAATAAATTAATATATTTAAATTATTATTACATTTATGTCCAAACTGACAAAGTAATAGCATTTTCACATGATAATATAATTATGATGACATAAAAGCACACTTCAATGGCAATTTTTGCTAAATTAACTATAATTATTATAATAATATTCATAGGTTTATTTGTTTCTGCGGATGCTGTGAAATTTAATTAACACATTGTTTACGTGGAAGTTTGTGTCTGTTTATTTATTCTTTTCAATACGATCTAAATGAATTGATAGAAGCAGACTGGTAGACATGAGGCTACACTTCCTACTATTGTTTGAAAAAGCCCTATCTAAATGTAGTGCAGGTCTCCAATGTCATGTTCCAACCAAACACAGTATCAATCATGCTTGTATAGAATAGGGAGAAATGTATGGGTTCTCCTTAGTGCTTCTTTTAGAAACAGTCGGAGTCTACCTCATCGTATTTAACTAACATTTAAGCAAATGTTTGTACAAAAGACCTTAAAAAGCAAAAAATGTATAATTTTGTAGCACTTCCTTTGAGTTGAGCACATATTAATGAATAAAACACACTTCTTTCTTAAATTACACAATTTTCTAAACACCCATCTTTCATTTTTGTGAGCGTCAAGGGTTTGTGTTAATCTTTATTCTGCTATTATCTAGAGTAAATCCTATATCTTTTTCCATAAACACAATAAATTATCTTATGGAACACTGATTGACATCCTGGTCTGTCCTTATTTGGATTTGGTAAAAACATTTCACCAAGGCAAATGCCTTAAAATGTGTTATAATCCAGTATATAGTCAGTTTCATCTCGAAAGCACCAGAGAGCAGAACAACTAACATGGATTTGAAAAAAACTCAAGACCCAGTGACCCATGGATAAAAGGCAAATGTAACACGTGAACAACACGAAAAGGTCCCAGTCTGGAATGTAGTTTTGTGTTCATGTTTGGTATGAATAGCTCACTTCCTTCATGCCCAATGAAGCAAAGGAGGCTTCTGAAATTCTAGCCAAAGAGTAAATATTGGTGTATTCAAACAAGGCATTATTCAATAAAATTCAATTTCTGGCGATTTGACTAAAAAATCAAATCTACCTTTTTTTAATAATCACACTTCTACAAATAAAAGAAATCCTAAACCCATTTGTGGTCCTTAGTTTATACATCCAGAGAAAATATTATATGCATGTGTTTTTTATTAGAAAATATTTTATATATGTATATATATATATTACTTGTGGGAAGATTAAACCTTCATTAAACAAGAATTGAATTAAATAATTAGATATATTATAGTATACATTTAAATATATTTATAAAGGTACTTAAAATCTAAAAGTTTAAATGTTATACCATTCTATACAATGATTTATATAATAATGTCTGCCTTTTGTACTGATTTACTGATTCATTTATATGACTGAATGCTGTGTATTGCATTCTGAAGAAGCAACCATTTGTCCAGGAGGCACATACGTCAAGTTTTTTTCTCCATTCAAACTCTCGCTGCCACCCCCATGTCTCTGTTTATCTCTATGCCTCTCTCTCTTTCTCTCTCTCTACCCCCACCTCCGTTTAAAATCCCATAATTACCAAGCTGACAGGTAACACAGTGGCAAGATAGCCTAAATGCCTAAGAAAGAATGCAAATATCTTCTGCAGGAGGAGAGACGGAGAAAAATTGGAGATATTACAAATGCAGCCAAATACTCTGTTATACACAAATGCCAAGGATCAGACAAACAAAACAACAGAGCCAAACACATTTTTTCAATAGATAATCTTACTCATTAATAACATCTCAACTGATACAGGTTCGCCAGACAAGCTGTCAGACTCTTCATTTGTGTGTGTGTGCAGAATTCAGGTAAAAGCTTAGTCATCTCTAATATTGGATTTAATGTCTTTAGTTTTACTTTGCCTTTCAGTTTTAAATCAGTATGGGTAGAGTGACTGTATTTAATGCTCTAGAGACAACTTAATTTCATGATCTTAGGGTTAAGTTCTGCTTCTTATGCACTTACACAACACATCAACAAAAAGAGAAATGAGTATATAGCAGTTAAACATTTATAAAAAAAAGTTTATGTCTAATTGTTTCATTATGATTTTAAGAAGGTCACAACATTCACACAGCATTAATGGTTACAACATTTTATTAATGTTTCCCTTTTGCCCTGAATTAAATTAAATAAACCCATGTGACATTTTTTATCAAATCAAATAGTCTTGCTTTTAGTTAAAATTGTGGATAAACACTATATATCTAAATAAATTAAATTTGTATTTGAATGAATGTAGGTAATAATTTGTTTTCTTCTTATACCATTTCATAACATATGACCATCTACACTCATGCCATGGCATTACACATGTACATTTGTAGTGCTACATTGGCATAACTGTTATTATATCACATTCTGCAGGTAGAAATACAAAATTATAGAAACTATAAATATATAATTGTGATTATTTATGAGCAAATAGGAACACACACAAGTTATTATAAGAAAGTTCAGTAACAGATAATAAAATAAAGCAAAAAAATCTATTTACGGTTAAAATGTTCATGCTCTGTTGTAACTTGCAAATCAAATCTGATAGAACAAATTTTCTCTCTTAAGACTGTGAACGTGGCCTTAAAGTAAAGACTATTGGCGCCATCTTGTGGTTAAACGACGTCCTATTTTTGTCTTTTAGCTTTTCCCTGAGGTTAACAGTAGCATCGATAGATAGGGTTTCCACCTCTGAGTAGTAAAAACAGTGGCGGCTTTAGGCACGGGAGAACCGAGCAGCCGCCGGGGGCGGCATTTTTTCATGACATGCGAGGGGGGGACGTACTCGAGCACGTAAAAATCATCTGCGCCACAAAGCGGTTTTCTATTATCTATCATATCACTGTGTGGGAAATTGGCAGGCGTCCCTGCTTTCTGAGAAGGTGCACAGAAGCTGTTTCAGAAGGACAAGGGGGGGAACGAGAAAGTTATACTGCAAAACCCTAATGAATCTTCCAAATAACGCACATCTCATTCATATTATTATACATTTAGGCCTATAATTACTGCTCGTTTTTGTAAATTGTTTGAAATGGTTAATAAAAATAGGTGACTTGTTTAGACTTGACTTCTGGTCCTAAGTGACAGTGGGGAATTATGGGAAATCTGTTGATTGTCGAGTGCCAAAAAACAGAGATAGACAGAAGAAGGTCAGAGCTATCGGGTGCCTAATTCAGGAAACAGAAGAAGAGAAATGAGCAAAGGATACATGTAAGCAATTAAGTTTTCTATGTATGATAACATTAGGTTATCCATCATCCATGCCATGAATGAAGAGCTAATGTTAATCGGTGGTATATAACACTTACCTTTGTTAGCCTTCTTGCCGGGATGCTTGCTATGCTTATATAAGTTGAATGTCTTCTTATTTCGACTTCTCACTTTTATCAGGGGACGCCACAGCGAGCCACCTTACTCTGTCCTCTGCATCTTCTGCTTTTACATCAGCTACCTGCATGTCTACATTGACCAAATCCATATACAGTGTCTCCTATATTGTTTTCCTCTCTGCCTCTTGCCTGTAAACTCTATCTCTAACATCCTCCTACCAATATATTCACTGTTCCTCCTCTGTACCTGTTAAAACCATCTCAGCCAGCCTTCTCTAACTTTGTCTCCAAATTCTTTTAACCTGTGCTGCCCTCTGATGTTCTTATTTTTAATCCTGTCCATCCTGGTCACTCCTAAAGAGAAACTTAACATCTTAATCTCTGCAACTTCCAGCTCTGCTTCCTGTCTCTTAGTCAGTGCCACTGTCTCTAAAAACCATACAACAAGGCTGGTCT
>JAOUQV010000034.1:9062812-9076396 GCA_028565295.1 Aspidoras spilotus | reverse complement strand
AGACTCTTAGACGGATTCTCGTTATCAATCTTTATGATCTGACCTGTTACCACAGCATGCTAATTGAACTGTCAAGGTGTTTGCATACAAATAGCATAGTTGCTAACTACGTTAGTCAACTTAGTTTACTATAATAGTATGTAATAGTTAGTTTACTATAATAGTATGTAATAGTTAGTTTACTATAATAGTATGTAATAGTTAGTTTCCTATAATAGTAGGTAATAGTTAGTTTACTATAATAGTATGTAATAGTTAGTTTACTATAATAGTATGTAATAGTTAGTTTACTATAATAGTACGTAATAGTTAGTTTACTACATTAGTATGTAATAGTTAGTTTACTATAATAGTATGTAATAGTTAGTTTACTATATTAGTATGTAATAGTTAGTTTACTATATTAGTATGTAATAGTTAGTTTACTATAATAGTATGTAATAGTTTACTATAATAGTATGTAATAGTTAGTTTACTATAATAGTAGGTAATATTTAGTTTACTATAATAGTATGTAAAAGTTAGTTTACTATAATAGTATGTAATAGTTAGTTTACTATAATAGTAGGTAATAGTTAGTTTACTATAATAGTATGTAATAGTTAGTTTACTATAATAGTATGTAATAGTTAGTTTACTATAATAGTAGGTAATAGTTAGTTTACTATTATAGTATGTAATAGTTCGTTTACTATATTAGTAGGTAATATTTAGTTTACTATAATAGTAGGTAATAGTTAATTTACTATAATAGTAGGTAATAGTTAGTTTACTATAATAGTATGTAATCGTTAGTTTACTATAATAGTAGGTAATAGTTAGTTTACTATAATAGTATGTAATCGTTAGTTTACTATAATAGTAGGTTGACCTACGTTGTTAGAAACCATGCGTTTGGGAAACGCGCCCCAGAGCAGCGTTAAAAAAAATATTTTTCAGTCTTACTTTGCCTCAACCTTTTTGAGCTTGTTACAAACGTCACATTAAACTCTTTTGAGAGTAAATGTCGGTATTTCTCATTGAAAATAATAAATATAATTTTATTTTGTATATTTATCTTTAAAATGCAAGTTAAAATGAATTTATCAGACAATACTGTTTTTGTTTGTTTTTACTGGAATTTTGAAAACTTTTCAGAAATGGAAAGTCTTTAGCTAAGAGTGCAAATATCATGTCTTTGTATTTTCGTATTGTATTTGTATTATAAAGCGTTCCTATTTATCTATTTGGTGCTATAATATTTTATCTGTGTGCTCAGAAAAAAATAACAAAAAATAACGAGCTCGTTCCTCTGCAACGACACAGCAGTGGTGAGTTAAGTCAGGTGTTATGCAGCTATAGTTCCAATTAAGACAGTGCCTGGTAAAGTTCTTACACTGACTGTTTAAATATTTATGTAATATTTAAATTTATTCGTGAAGGGTTATATTTCACTTGACATCGACTGAACGTGTTAGAATTAAAGATGGGTGGTAAATGTGCGCATGGGAATCTAGCTGTTTGTAATTGTAAGTGTAAAAATAACTCCTCGGTTGTTTAGTTGGCGGAATAAATAAGTTGTAGATTCATAACGCTGCTGCTGCTCTGCTTAAAATCTCTGCCACCCAGTAAATCAGAGACAGCGTCCAGTAACTTTTCCCTGTGTCTTCGCATTATGGTGCGCAGCCTAGCCTTAATACTTTATAAAGAATTATGCTGTGCCTGGGCCTGTGTTCGATCTTTTTCATTTCTAGGCGAAAAAACTTGGGCATGGATAAAGTTTCTATGGTCAGAGGAAACTTAGCAAATCCACATGGGATCGCAGGCTAGGTGGTGCCATCCCAGCAACATTAGTTGGGCGCAAAGACACAAATTAACATAACATGCATTTTTAATTCGGGAAAAAAACCGGAGCACGAGAGGAAAACCCTCGCGAACACGGGGAGAACATGCAAATTCCAAAAAGAAACGTCCCATGTCATACCGAACCCGGGTCCATATTTCCGTGAGGCGACAGCACTGTAAAGAGGTTATTTTGGTTTTATTGTTGATACGAAATATACACATTTATAAACACCACCACCAAGAATAACATTGTTGTTATTACATTTTATTATTGTTGTCATTATTATTATTTTTGTTATTAATAATAGGCTAATAGAGGAGAATAAACATAACATTGTACAGGATTGGATCCGTGGTATTTAATCTGAATGTTATGGCCTGTATACTAGTATATATCTAATGGTATATAGTAAGTATCTTAGCTAAGAGTTAGCAAATGTAATAAATTCTAATCTGAGTGAAAAATGTGACTAAATGTAACTCGTCCACCGCTCAGTGTGAAAGTGGAAACAGTCTAATCAAAAGACTAGATTACAGTAGTGTACAAATATGACACAGGAATTACCGTTCAAAAGCATGCATCAGCCATACATTCACCATGAAACCTGCGTGTTTTCCCATTCTTTTATTGTTATCATGATTTGTTTAGTTTGTACAGATGTATGCATAATCAATTAATTAAATTAAATTAAAACGTTGACCGTAATAAATATATAATCTAATTTATTTAATTTAAATCCAGTGTAGATTAAAAACGCTTTTGCAAAACAACATTAAATATGTGCGTATTAACTTAATATTGGATCTAAATTGTGCATAGCCATTTCAACAAATCACGTATGATTAACAGATAAGTGTAAAATATACTGAAATTAATAAACGCTAGTGTTACTGTATGTGTGTTTTTTGTCAACTTTTAAGAGAAGCCTGAAGTATATTGATAAAGCGCACACTCGCCGAACCTTACTGAAGATTCATACCCTGTCAAATCGAGAAGCCATAATAAAATAAACTAATAATCTGTCCAAAATGTATAATTAACACAATAGCAACTCTGTTTTAATGACTTGCATATAGCTCTTTAATCACTATTGTAACTTTGATACGATATTTTGTTTTATTTATATTACTTTATAATATTGTACTTTCACTAAACCCTTTTTCTTGTTTTACTCGATACATTTCAGTTAAATTGAGGCCACGTAGTGGAGGCCAGCAGCCTATAGACTGAGTGCAGTGTATGCTTCTTTAATTGCTTATTCTATATAATTAGAAAATTAGATTAGATTAGATTAGATTAGATTGGATTAGATTATAACTTTATTGATCCCTTTGGGAGAGTTCCCTCAGAAAAAATAGTAATTGCATCGATTTGAATCAACTTATTTTATATCAGCAATATTTTGTCCTAATAAATAGCTTGCATAACTTTGCGTAAATAAACGTTCCATCGAACTATTGTACTAATTAACAATGCAGCATACAAATTCCTACCCCAGAATTGTAATATATATCTCTTCTCAGTTATGGTATATCAGAATTAACACTAACACAGGCAGATAACTGTCCGCTTTCATTTGTTTAGAGAGCACGAGTTTGTAATGGACTTTAATACTTGATGTCACTTTTGTTTTAGATGAGACAGGCTAATGTGTTTAAATACCATCTGGAACGTATTAAACGGATTGATTTAGCAAGCCGAACTATGAACATCAAACATGGAGGACGATTTATTCGTCACTATGTATTCAAGATGTATTGATTTTCTTAAGATTTTTCATTCTTGAACTTTGCAAAAAATAGCAGCCGTCTTAAAACAGCCATTTACTGATGACAGCCAAACAGCACATGTTTTAGCTGAGTTAAGAAATTACTTACAGGCCGTTTGAAGGAGGGAATATCCTATTTTCTGTTACCCCCAAGCAGACTATTAAGGTCGGGCAAACGTTTATCCTTTACCACTTTATCGTAATAGACGTAAATCTGTCGTAAAGCAAAATCACTTCCTTAGTAGCCCAGTAGCTATGCAGATAGTCGGTGTGGATCCTTACCTTGAGAGTGTGTGCCTGTGTTTGGTGTAGAGGGGCGGTGCTGCCTCCGGCCCCCGTTACCGGAGAGGCTGGGATTCTGGCCCTGGGGCGGATACGGCAGCTCGATCTTAACGAACAGCGCAATGCAGGGGGGTGGAGGGGAGACCAGATTAAAGCACTAGAGAAAACAAATACTCACTTAAAACCGGTTGACGGCAGCATTCAAGGCGTTTTTAATCACGTTATATTTGTCATAAGGCTGGTTAAGCGGGGTCTCCTCTATAAGTCACAGCGCATTCGGCTCGACGGATTTGGGTATAGAAGATGCCCCGGCGAGTCTTCCTCCAGATGTTCAGCTTGTCGGTGTGCTGGACATTTGTATTTCACACTTCGATATCTTTCGCCAGTAATATCTACCGGCGACACGTGACCGCTGATAAGAGAAAGAATTTTCTGGAGAGAACGCTGATTTTGCTGGATGTGAATCTGCGAAGCCCGGTCAGGGTTTTGAATGACAACTTCTTATCTCTGCAAGTGGATCCTTCTATCCTGAAGGACGGCTGGCTGGACTTTTTCAGGTATCCAAACTTGACAGCTCTCTGAACTTGTAGCATGCGCATAGACGGCACTGCTCTAACCCATCTGTTTTCGTTTTTCGTTAAAAATACAAATGCTAATATCTGGGAGCTAAATAGAGCAAACAACTATCAAAAACTGACTGTAATATACAAAATATCATTCTTATGTCATTCTCCTTTTTATTTTCTATTGACTGTGTGTGTACTAACACATAATATTCGCCGCTTTAAGTGCAATTGCTGTATTGTGATTTTCGCCCAGAAGCGATTCGTCTGTTTATTATCAGTATTTGCAACTGCAATATTTATTTGAATCTTTAATAATCGAGAGCAGAGTTGTTTAAACAACCCCGAATATTCCATACAATAACTCTAATGTTTCTTATCAGCTTCTTATCCAACGTATTTAGTAAATGTGACTTTGTTCCACCGTGATAATGGTGGGACGTTACTTGACCGTGACCCTTCAGAAGAGTGTGAAAGGCCAGCAGATGTGCGAATATTCCAGTCTGATGAAGCAATTTACTTACTGGCATGCGCTTTAAACAATGTTCCTGGTGACGTTGTGCACATGTAACTATAGTGCTGTGATGGCTCATGTGATGCTATTTGTTGATTAGGCCATGGCGGCTATAGCATTTACCTGACAGTGACCTAACCGTTTTTAGAAGTTTAACAGCTCTGAACAACCGTAAGGGTATCACATTTCTTACGCGGTCAGTAGTAAAATATGGTGGATTTCGATATACACCAAGTCTGATGATGGACAACAAGGTCTATTGTCGGCGAAATCATCCTGCTAGAATAGGCTCGATTCTAACCAACAGATTTCAGCAAAAATAAAGATATTATCAGCAAATGCTCGATTTGGTTAAAAAGTGAATGTCCAGTTATACAGAAGCGTACTATCGGACTAGTCCATTTCTGAATTAATGCTCCCGAAATTATCAGCAACTGCGCAATGACATCAAGCATAACGCAGCAAACATTTAGGCCTACAGCTTATGCGCGCAGCAAAAAACAACAACATCAAGAACAACATTAGCTATAATAATAATAATAACAACAACAATAATGATTATTTTTTTTATTATTTGTTTTATTATTTTCAATACTACTATATAATAAATAATATTTTAATAGTATATTATATTCTTATAAATAATAATATTTGTACTTCTACTAATATCAACAACCATATTATTATTATTTTTATTATTATTATTATTATTATTATTATTATTATTATTATTATAGTAGTAGTCTATTTTTGTATCTATAATTGAAAATAGGATACGCCGAAAATATTCTGCCGTTCTTGTCTATTAAGTTCTGGCCAATCACTAACTTCAGGTCACATTAGACCTAAAGTGCTAATTCAATAAAATTGTTAGGTGTATTTATTTATTTATTTACTTATTTATTTATGTTATTTTTACAGTTCAGTTTAAATTACATGCAGTTTACATGCTTAAAAATTAATTTGACAGACCTTTTGGATGTTTAGGAAGACATTGCTATCAGCGTCATAAATAAACACACACACACACACTGAAAGATTCCTTAAACACATACATACCGTATTTAAACACAATATTACAATTAACTTTTTTTTTTAAACGTGTGTGTGTGTCAATGTTTAATATCACAGGATATGCCCCATGTATCGCTGTTTTGTTTTGTATTTGAAATGTATTTTATTTTAGCTTATTAGTTATAATCAAACAATATTCCTCAACAATGAAACTCTGCTTGATTCTATTTCAAGTGAGCCATTAGCCATTAGCATGTTAGTCTTGCCCTAGATCTAAACTAATCAATAGAATTTAGATGCAAGTTTTATATTTAATATTTTAAATTTTAACTCACACAACAACAGACAGTTTTGCACTGAGAACTAACAAAATCGATCCAAACGTGTTAAAATCTCGGGCAAGGACATTATTTTAGTTTTATTACATGGTGAAATGTTACATTTGGGATTCATTTTAAACTATGTTTAGATATTTTAAATGTCTGTGGTCGAGCACATGTATGTATACAGGCCTATTTCTAAATATCTGAGATAATGTGTTCCAAATTGCATCTAAAATCAAGTACAGGCTGCAATATTACTAGAGGCAATTGGCAAAATTAGTGAAGCAGTTCTAAACAAAATTTTAAGTACATTTATTCAGCAGTGATTCTCTCTGGCAAAGTTGAAAAGCTTTTGTACTTAAGGAATGAAATAAAATCTAGTGCAATTGTTATTCTATAAGACTAATTCATAACTGGTTGGTAGCATGTCTGACATTAAGCAGTCTCTCTTTGTTTCCTCAGTTCCAGGCAGTTAGTGACTTTGGCTCGAGGACTTTCTCCAGCTTATCTAAAGTTTGGGGGGAAAAGGACAGACTTTCTCCAGTTTCATAACCTGAAGAATTTAGCAAAGTTTAGAGGACCAGGACCAGACTATTATCTGAAGAATTATGAGGATGGTATGTAGATTGTTTTTATAACAATATTTTATACATATATTAGTTTTTATACAGTTGTATTATTAATATTATTATTATTTTCTTCATAGCATTCTACCAGAAAACAAAGTATGGTTATAGCTTTGTTTTAAATATATATAATCCACTCTTACTCTTAAGACACAATGGGTACAAAATATCTGCTTTTGTTATATGAATATATAATTGAAAATAATTTACTTTAAATAATTATGTTTATTGTGTGCTTAGACATAGTGCGAAGTGATATTGCCTTCGATAAACAGAAGGGCTGTAAGCTGGTCAGTCACCCTGATATGATGCTGGACCTGCAAAGGGAGAAAGCAGCTCATATGCAGCAAGTCCTTCTGAAGGAGCAACTCTCCAACCACTACAGCGATGTCACGATAACAGGTAGGAGAGCACAACAGCATCCTGAGTACATAACACAAAATCAGAGGAACAGGAGGAAAGTTTTGCTGAATTGTCCATAATCTGAGTCACCTTCTTTAAGCCTATCCCATCATGTACAACCAGCCTAAACTGAGAGTTTTGTAAGATAACTGTCATGGATTTGACAGCAGTGCTCTGTTTTGTTATGCAGATAAATGTCATTTTTTAGTAACATTTGGGGCATTTAGAAGATTAATAAAAATAGTAATATTATGGAAATCAGTGGTATCAGGGTAGATTAAAAAAATTCTGATTTAAAAGTCTAAGATAAATAAAATGCTTTTTAAATTATTTAAATCCATTGGAAAATGAAAATATAATGATCCAATAATAAATGATAGTTATATGTCTTTTATATTTTCATATTTTATGATAAACATTTGAATAAATTATTCTTTACTGTCTATGTTGCACACACATTAAATAATAAAGGTAATGCAACTCATATGCAACTTATTTCAATATTGCAAAAATTAAACTAAATTTAATTTTCCCAGAAAACGACTTTGGGTTAATCTTGGTTTCCAGGTGATTTAAGGAAAACATTATGACTTATGAATAGTCTTAAAATACAAATAATTACCACTTGCAACATAACCTAATAGGCATGCAAAATGAAAAGCCAAATTAATTATTTTCCAAATTCATTCTAACTTATCTTTCTACATCCATTTTACAACATTTTCTTTTATTGCTCTTTATTTAAATGAACTCAATTTTCAGGATAGCTACTTTTTAAAGTAGACTAGTTTTAACAGTGATAGTATTATATATAAACATATAGGGGCTATGTTTTTTGAAGTAGGACTTTGTTTTGTAACTGGTAAGTGAGAACCCATATTCTCAGGAATTAACACACCAGTGTTCCCAGTCCAGCTAGACAGACAGGCCTGTTAACAATCAGAATGCCCCCTGTGCAGTGCCTGGCAGGTGGGAGAAGTAGTAAAACAGCTCCCCTCAATCCTTTTTTACTCTCTGCATGTGACCCTTGCTGACCCTCTCTCATTACAGCGTGAATTGTAGTAGGCGAGAAAGCACCCCTGCCAGTTAAAACAAACTGTGGTAAGACATACTGAGGTCAAACTCTCACTTTTCTTTTTGTCATAGTTTAGTCCAGGTTAGTTAAAGCAAACCATCTGAAACAAGTCAGGGTCAGGGTCAATAGATGCTCTCAAGTTGCTGCAATTCCAAATTCAGACTGCTCATTTCTCCTGCCACTGCATTCCTGTCTAGCTTTTTTATTTTATAGACAATGTTAAACTGCAACAATTTATAGCACATGTAGTCTTGTGCATTGCACTAATGGTGAGTTATATATCTTATTCATGGGTTGAAGAATTTAAATGATTGTGAAACACACAGAGTGTGAACTCCTATTATTTGTAATGGAAATATGTACTGTATAAAATCTATCACTGCCTCTCTCACTAGCCAGTCAACACAGATATAAATTTATAGCCATGTTGTTTAGTTAACATGTAGACATATTACAAATCTATAAATCACTTCCCACATATTCAGATACGCTTTGTATGATGAATATCCTCAATATGTACTGGCACATGAATCGTTTTCATCGTTATAACACTCTGTAAAATACATTTATTTAAGCCTCAAGTGAAATACAAAAAAGAAATATATTAAGTGCACAAGTCGGAAGGTGGCTGTGGTTGTCAAACTAGTGTACCTAGAGAAATTCTCGGCTCTACTAAAAATCTTGGAGGCATTCCCATATATTCTCATGAGAACAACAACAATCCTATGGAAGTGCATGTCTGTAATATAGATGCGATTACATCCCAATCTCATGTGTGTAACATGTATTGTAAAGATGTATGTAATATCCAGAGCTATTTCCTGCTTACAAACCTCTCCACCAGAACGACCACCTCCTCTTACCACACTGAAGACAAATGACAGGAAATTGTCCAGTGAGTGTAGTTTGGGCTTTAAGTAAAGGTGGTCTTTAGCCCCTAATTTTCGTTGACAGCAGTAACTACTTGGGTTTTCATCTCATTATACCCTCTTTAAAGGAAGACCTTGTGAAAACAGTATTGACAGTGCGCTGTGGAAAATCAACTTTGTTTATCCATAGGTGGATGAGCCAAGGAGTCTGCACCCCTTAACTTCCTGCTTACACTGAACCTGAATTGAATGAGCCAAATTAATATTTTACCATATTAAACTGAAATATCTGGTATATAGGAATGTCTTTCGATATATGTCTAAGTGTATTTTGATAAGGTGTGTATTTCACTATATAGCTACTTGTACAATTCTAAGGGAAATGCGAGTCTTGTAAATAGTGTTTGCAGCGGACAGATAATTTCACGTAAAATGTATGAGGATGGGTGATGTCAAATAATGCATGGCAGATATTTATTTTTTACTTCTTGTCATCTGGGTGCTCATCATCCTGTACAAAAAGTACCTCAAAATTTTGTGTTTTGGTTCCCCTCCCCCAGTTCTTCAGACTGGTAGGAGCATGTGTGCATGCACTCTATGTGAACACAGCAAAAGCACGTAGCTCACTGTGCTAGTGATGGATCCGAGACTCCAGCACATGTTGCTGCCTCAGAAGGGAAACATGATTTTTTTCAATTTCTAAGACATTAAGCAGATGAAGGCTCCCTTACAGCATATACATTACAAACAGACACACACATGCAAACACACACACAGAGCGCAACAGATTCCTTCAAGTACAAACACACACATACACAAGTAGTAAGTAAGGATTCTGTTTAAACTCTAGGAGATCCAGTGAGAGACAGAGAGAGAGAAAGAGCAAGAGAGAAAGTGAGAGAGACAGAGCGAGAGAGAGAGCTAATGGCATGTGTAACATGAACATTTATACTTGCTCTAATCACTTGAGCTGTTTGTCCAAACAGATTTGTGAATATATGAGACACTAATACTTGCAACACAATCTCTTCACCATAAAATAAGCGTCTGTCACTGTCAAGTCTTTCTCCAGCTCTAACATGTTCATTTCAGTCATAAAATTCCTACAATCTGCAAAGCTAAAGTCACTGTAACATTTAATAGCAGGGGAAAAATAGTGATTAACATTCTTTTACATTAATATTTCTTTACATTTCATTTTTTTTGGTTTGTTATAAATAATAGAGTTAGACCTTTATTATTATAATCAATCAAAATAAAAGCAAGAAACAATATAGAAATAGTATTATATTGCAAAATGTTGCTGGCTATATATTGCACAAGGATTGACCGGAATGAAAGAATGAATAAATGAATGAATGAATGAATATTGTTGTCTAGTGGTGCAGTAGGTAATGCTGTCGCCTCACAGAAAGAAGATCCTGGGTTTGAGCCAGAGGTGGGGCGACTCTGAAAATTTCTGTGTGGAGTTTACATGTTCTCTACGTTTTCACTCCAGTTGTATCTGGGTACTCCAGTTTCCTGCTGCATTCCAAAGACATGTATGATTGGTTAATTGCTGTTTCTAAATTTCCAGTTAGTGTGTGATTATGTGTGTGGCCTTTGATGGCTTGGTGCCCTGTCTAGGGCTGTTCATGCCCTTGTACCCAGAGTTTCTGTGTGGGCACCAGTTTCCACGTGACCCTAAAACTAGGATTAAGCGGGTATAGATAAAAAACAAATGAATATTATATTGCACAATGTGGATTAAGTGGTATATAAAGCATAAATATCTGGTCTACTAGAAGCAAAAAAAGTCAGAAAGGCTTTCCCCTCCTACACCTTGGAGAAAAGATGTATATTATTTAAGTAATTTAGTAATATAATTTTATATTTGTACCTGCTTACAATATGGACAGACATTAATACACCTGAAAAACACCTCATTTTTTCAGATTCAACATTAAAAGGCAAATTAATTTAATCTATCAGTTCCTATGATTTTATAAACTTGTTTGAAAATGAATATCAAGACATGCTTCCTCATGACACATGTTCATTTTATTGTACCATGCTTACCACATTTGCAAATTTAGAAAAAATATGATTGGAAAATAGTGTTTTTCCTGCTATTGTGCCCAGAATTGTTGGGTGGGCACCATCTGTCCTGCAACCCCGTGTGTGGATTAAGCGGAAGATAATGAATGAATAAATGAATATTACTATCAGTCATTAGATTCGTTAAACACACTGCACACAATATAAACTACTTGAATAGTGGTTTGGTTCTACCCACGGTGCTGTTTTTGTATTAGCTTTTCTGCCTTATTGGCAATATGGGCAAAAAAGACATCTGTAATATTTGCCTGTGAAATGTTTATTGTCAAATTATCTGTTGCCAAGAACAGTGGGAAACCCTACAGTATTTTACACTTTTAGCTAGTTTTGAATTTCCTTAACTTTGCTTTTTTGCATGAATATCTGTATCATGAATATTTTTGCATGAAGATCATTTAATCAGTTTCATTAAAATAATCATTTGTTATAGTTGCTTTCTCCCAAATTATTTGGTAATACCAGGTCCCACATTCTACACTTAGAATATTATATATATATTATATAAATATATATTATATAAGAGATATTATAGGTGTCCTTGCGGCTAGAGTTAGTTGCCTGGTGGGCAATGGCTGGTTTATGACCGCTTGTGGATTAAGTGGAAACAAATTAATTAATTAATGAATATATTTATGGTTTAAATAAAAAGTTTTTTTGGTTTAAGATGATAGAATGGCAGTAGTAACTCAAATAACCACTAATTAACCAATGAATGCAGAATACCATCTCTGTTGAAAGTATGTCATGAAGAATTAAGGCAGTTCTAAGGACAGTTCCAACATTTTACCAGCAATGTACCTAATGAAGTTGCCAGTGAGTGTTTATGTATACTGTGTATATCCCTTGAATAACCACTTTTGAAGTAGATATTCTTTAATAGTAGTGATTCACATGGTATATACAGTATACATGTACAATCACCCGATAAATCTAACATAATAAATCTAACAGCAATCTTAACATTTATCCACACTCTTTCAAAATGGTGATTCCTGAGGTCTCATTTAGAACAAATACAATTGTTGGGTTCTTAATTTATTGTATTCCAGGTAGGAACAGCTAAAACCTCATTTATAAGTGAGCAATCAGAGAAAAATTCTCCCTTTTCTGATTTCATAAGCCATTCCTGCTTTGGCAGGATTTTTTGTTCCTGAGGTAAAAGTATTTTCATTACTTTTTACTGACACCCAAATTTGACACTTCTGCTGTCAGGAAAATGCATGTGCTTGCCTCAGGAATGTGGCGGTGTTTGCTTCTTTCAAAGACCTGGCAAGGAGGTGATTACATCATTAAAAAGCATTACAACCAGTTGTGGAGGATGTCCATGTGGTTGCAATGTGTCATTTGTAGCTGTAGTTATTTGTATATTCCCATGGCCATCTTACCTGGCAGACTGGGTCCATATGATTATCTTAAAAATGAATGCTTTTTAGAGAATTAAATGATAGATTTTGTTTTATAAAAGCCGTGTTAAATTGACAAACCTTCGAGTAATGAAATCAATGTCATACGTCTATAGTAAGTAAGTAAGTAATTATCATATTTAATTTAAGCCTCATTGCAAAAATCCAAGTGAATTTCAGTGTTCTTTGTTTATATAGCCATAGATCACAGACATGGCACCCAGCCTTCTTCCTCCAGACCACCCTGCTTTCCCATTTGCTATGGTCTCAGATGCTCTTTAATGTGCTCTCAGACATGGATATTTGTGGGTGTTCAGCATCTTTTTCGGATTGGTTCTTTTACTATAGATTATATTAGCTTTCCTTTTGCTCCAGGAACAGATCACAGCTGCTGCAGTTTTGACTTGTATAGACCAAAAGTACTAGAGGGATAATTTTCAGGTTGGTCCCTTAGTTTGGCAAGGAAAATCTGTTTTAAAATATTGCATGAGCATCGTAAATTTTGTCTATAGCTAGCAGAATGATTATTGTCCCATTCCATGCTTTACAATTAGCTTGTAGCGATATTGGCTCTTTCTGTAGTCAATCCTACAAACCCCATTTCCAAGAATGTTTACAAAAAATGCAATAAAAGCTGAACATTTAATTTATTTGAGAGACACAAAGATAAAGACAAGATTTTTATTCATGAACTTAATTCCAATTTAAACATTAATTTGTTACTTATAAACAGATTTAAAATTTGATGCCTGCAGCACAGTAATAACACGGGGACGGAGGCATATTTACCACTGGATCATGCAACATTTTCTTTTAACCAGAT
>JAOUQV010000034.1:9013323-9025323 GCA_028565295.1 Aspidoras spilotus | reverse complement strand
CAGGCTTGTCCAATTTAGCCATGAAACCTCCCACACTAAAATGACAGGTGTTTCAGTTTCATTGTCTAACCCCTGAATATACTAGAGTGAATTGTTGGGAATTTGTGTAATAATTACAATTATTATTTAATTTTAAAAGGGTGAGAACAAAATCATGTAACTACTGATGGAATCAAGGACTGTTTTTATGTTCATGCTATTGTTTGACATTATTAAAGCATGAGTTTATATAAATAAATCATGAACATAGACATTTTTATAAAATAACCAACAATAATAAAGGAGCAAACAAACATATTTTAGTTAAATATATCAGATGATCCCAAGTTTATTTTTAATTGATATATTATTGATTAATTAATTATTAAGCATCAGTAGCTATCTTATGACACAAGCAAGGTTATATCTATACACAATTTACATCCATTCACAAGGTTGTATACACATCATGGCCAATTTGGGCATCTTCACAAGCTTCACATAACTTGCATGTATTTGTACTGTGGGAGGAAACTTTAGCGCCCAGAGGAAATCCACATTCACACGGGGAGAACATGCAAACTTAAATTTTCTAGGTCATCCCAAATGGGGTGACAGTACTACACACTGTGCTACATTGCTGCTCTGTGGATTTAGGTAATGCTATAATTACATTTTTGATAATTCATGTGGATTGTATTTTAGTAACTGATTAGAAAAAGTATTAATTGAGTAATTAATTTAAGTAAATGAAAGAATAATTAAAATATATACATTATATAACCCAGTATAAACAGTATATAATTCTTAACTGTTGTTTAATGCTGAGGTTTAATCTCGAGGGTCACAAGTTTGTCAGTGTCTATGCTGAGGTTCACATTACTATTTGTGTGCAGTTCCTAAGTTTTCTCTGGGCATTTTTTAACATTCTATAGACACGCAGGCAGGAGAACTAAACTGTCCTCAACTGAGACTCTCTGTCTATGGTGCCCCTCCACGTCCTACATAATAGACCAAGATTTACTGAAAACATATTAAGAAAACAAACTAATCAAACAAAGAACATGCAAAAAAAGTTAATGAACAAATGAAATAGTGAAGGTTTAGATATACTGTATGCTGGATGGAGCTTTTGTATTAAGAGTATTAAGAATTGTTACGTCTTACAGCAGTAGAGCTATGGACTGTTGAGTATACTTTTGTCACCATACTATCTTTTTTATGGATTTAAATGGATTTAGGACCGAAAATTATGTTATGTTAAAGTTATGAAAATAACTATAAAAATGCTTTGCACAAAAATACAACCCAGGCTATGGTTTGGAGTAGACAGTCCTAATTGTTATTGGTACAACAATGATGGGAATCACTGCTTTAAACACCTTCTTCACTCCTAATGACTACTGGCATACACATGCAATCATCTTGTCATCATCAGAATATATACTGTAAAAGCCCTAAAACTAGTTGAGTGAGTGGCAAGAATAGTGGGCTGCCAGCACATCACAGGTCACAAAGTACACACGTGCACATATGTATTCATTCATACATAGGGATGCTTAAAGTGGTCAGTTCATCTACCTGCTGTTTTAGAAGGTAAGAGGAAACCATAGAACCAGTGAATTCCTTTGGAGAAAATGCACAGAATTCCTGCATAGACAGCTCGGGTTTAAACCAGGGAACTTCAGCTGTGAAGCAGCAACAATACTCACAAACACCCTATACAGTAATTATATATTTTAAGTACTCTATAATACATGTATAGTACAGTGAGACTGTCCTGCTGCTGGGGATAACTTTTTACTCTGCTAGCCTTAGCAGATCCTATATAGTATACTTCATGCTGCCGGAGCAAATTAATTTAATGTTTCCCTGAAAACGAGCCTTTAAATGATCCCATATGCAGGATTGCATGGGAACTTCCTGATTCACATATTTTGCTTTGAATTCTTTCATTTAGATGTTAAAATTGAAATGTAATGAGATTTTTTTAAGGACCATTGTCAGACAGTTACTGACAATGATGGTTTAATTTACACCATTCTTAGTGTATTTGTATTTATTTTGAAGGCTATTATTATGTACAATGTACGTTATTCACCCAAATCGAATGCTTTCTTAGAAGCGTATTGTGTTTGGCTTCGATGTTAAAAAAAAGACAGATGAAATGTCTTGCTCTTTAAACACTTGTGAAAGGGATTAAAGTGGACATATTTTAGGATATAACACAAGGATTGTGGTTATATGTACAAGTTCAAGGTTGTAAATTAATCAGACTGCATAAGCAGTATTTTATATTCACGCAGCACTTACAACTAATAATATGAATTAAAACATCACTCACTGACAAAGTAATATTTCTAAATCAAAACTCATGTATTGAATTATATACAATTCTGTACTGACTTATTATTTGATCTGGCTACTTCACAGCAAGAAAAGCCCCGGGTTCAGTCTCCAGGTTGGGTGACCTGGGAAATTTCTGTGTGGAATTTGGATTTTCTCCCTGTGTTCATACTGGTTTTCTCCTCGTGAACACAAGTATAGCATGCATATTTTCTTGATTATATGTACAAATCCATGGTTATAAATTAATCTGACTGCATAAGCAGTATTTTGGTATTCCTGTCAGCATTTAAAACTAATTAGATGAATTAAAACATCACTCACTGACAAAGTGCTTATTTCTTTAGTACAGCAAATACATTGTACAGTATTAGATGTTTAAAGAACATATTCTTTGGTCTTTTATTTTCAGTGATATATATTCACAGGACAGTACAAAAGTGCATTTAGGTTATGCTCATTGACATGACATGACTTGAATAGCAGTGTTCATCATATTGCCTTGAATCCAGTGAAGCATTTTGTTGTAGTCAAAAGAGAAATGCTTCTCTTCTTTGTTGTTCCATGCTTATAAAAGAAAAAACAGTATCCGTAGTGATATTTCTACAATTGGCCGTCCAAGAAAATGTCTCTTTGAATAAAAAGCTGAGGCATGGGAGGGCTTGTTTAACCACAGGATAAAAGAGCACTCTTCTTTTTCAGTCCCTCCAGCGGAGGAGGCTAATATGAGAAAGGCAATCTACAGCTGTGAATTTCTATTTGTTTTTCACACTTTTCATCTCCAATTTCCGGCAGATATGTCAATCTTACCATACTAATTTTCTTTTAGATTTAAAATACACTAGGATGAATAGCATGCCACCTGCAGCCACATACACACAGTGTCTGCTTTTTGGATTTGAACCAAAATAAATGTTGACCTTCACTATTCTTCTAATAAAGCAGCATATATTAACCTAACATGTGTGTTGACATGCTGGGTCCTGTACAAATAAGTCAGCAGGTCATATTTTTATACCATTTGGTATGTTGTTGTTGCAGGATTACTGGCTGTCTCTGCTCTTTAAGCGCTTGGTGGGTCCGAGGGTGCTGGCAGTGCAAGTTGCTGGGCTCCAAAGGAAGCCACGTCCAGGGAAAGTGATCAGAGACAAGTTACGCATCTACGCACACTGTACAAGCTTTACTAAGTAGGTGCACTTCCCATAGAAGTTCTTTGAGAAATTTGTGGAAATTATTTAATATTACTGACATCAAAATAATGTGTACAAATGGACACATCATCAAAATGAATACATTAAATACATTAAAGAAAACACTATAATGTGCAGTAAACACTAATAAAATAGAGGAAGTCAATATTAGCTTTGCGTATTCTTATAGCTTAATACAAAACAATTTGTGCAGCCCTATAGATTTACAGAACATTCAGTATTTGACATAATTATGAAGGTTTGGTTTATCGCACTTGTTTTATTTTTCATAGAATCCTGTACAATCGAATCATATTTTTACATCTGAAAATGGTCTGTTATATAATATTCTGTGTTCTTTACCTACGTGCCAAAATCTGTATTGTTTTATGGTTGGAATGTAATGTTTCTAAATCAAAAATTATGTATTGACTTATGGACAGTGTTGTATTGACTTATTACAGTTTTCCTTGCTACTTCGCAGTACATTGATGAATTTTGCGTAAAAAAAACACAAAATGTATAAAAATATACTTAAAATATTACTTCTAACATTTTAAAAGAATATAACATATATAATATTTGTATATAATAAAATACCATTTACATTAATATTTACAACCAGAACATGCCTCTCTGCATCACATTTGCTGACTGGCTCCGTTTTCTTTCAATGTGCACAGCGTCACCATCTCATCCCTTTCAATTCACATCGGCATCCGATTGTTGTGCAAGCATGGGAAGGGTTTATAAAGACTTAACATAATATTATTATATTAAAATACATGTGGTGCCCCTACTTCGTGGATTCTCACCTATTGTGGAGGGTCCTGGAATGTAACAACCATGATAACTGAGAAAACACGGTATTGTTTAATTGAAAAAAATTTTTTACTCAAAAACAGTAGGGTGCTTAAGGCTTTTACACAATACTGCAAATATACTGTATATAAAATATTTCATCCGGCAGCTTCACAGCAAGAAATACCCGTTCAATCCTGGGTTCAATTCCCAGATGGGGCGACCTGGAAAATTTCTGTGTGGAATTTGCATGTTCTCCCTGTTAACATACTAGGTTATTGATGTCTCTAAAGTGTGTTACTATGTGTGTGTGCCCTAGATTGGATTGATGCCCTGTCTAGGGTTGTTCTTAGCCTTGCTTCCAGAGTTGCCGGTTGGGCACCGGTTGGCCCATGACCGCTTGTGGATTAAGCGAAAGAAAATTAATGAATCACACTTATTTGATCCATCAGTGATACTTTATTTTTAAACGCAGACTATACTGATTAAGGGTGTACTTATAAATCTGCTTATAAATGCTCTAGACACCCTCTTTTTCAGAGTGACCGCCCATATAATTTAACAGGTATTAATAATCAAGTATTCCGGGGCCTTTGTTACTGTCACTGAGTTGCTGAAACATAGGAGAAGCCTTTATTCCAGCATATCATTATTAGGACAATAAGAGGGTCTGTCTCTAGAACAGATAAAAAATGACACCATCTGCTTTGATGCTTATCATTTACTCTAGGATGGTGTACATATGACTTGTCAGCAGCAGTGTAGGCTTACTGACCACAGTCCTCCTCCTGTCTCAGCTCAGTTACACATTTCTTCCCCGGCCCCTGGCCCAAGGTTCTTGTTCTTTCATCAGCACATAATATTTATTGTGATAAATTATATGAAATTCAGCAATGTGCAAGTGTTATAAGTGAGAGAAAGTGCAGATTGTTGTGGTTAGAGATGGAAAATTGACCGCATTATAGTAATTGCCTGAAAAGGACCTCTGTCCACTGCCTCCATGGGCACCAGGTCATCGGGCTGTGTCAGGACATGCTATACAAACATGAGTTTGCCTGAGACCAGCCAGAGGCACGAGAATGTAACCAGTGCCAACTGATTTATCTTATCTCTAAAAAGAATTTGCCAAATGGTGATTTAAATACTGATATAAAATTTAAATAGTGATATAAAAAAGTGAATTAGAGGGCAATCTGTCAATAATTTGATGAGTCTCAGTGTATCCAGGTCTGAGCAAGCAAAAGTTTAATTTTTGCAGCGCGTAAATTGTTACAGCATTTTGAAAATCTCCATTTAAATGAATGTAACAATTAGCACGTTTATGGTTCAACATTCCCCTAGATTTGAACAAGCAGACCTAATGTGCTAAGCTCAGGTTTAATCAGGTAGGGTATCCACCATAAAACATGTGCCAGATCGACAATGCTACTGACTCGCTGTGGCAACACCTAGTGGCAGAAAAAAGCTGAAAGACCAAAAAAAACATGTATATCTGGTGGAATAATAAAAAAGAGTCAGGCATAATCATCATTCAGTCACGCATTGTGTAATGTATATTTATTTATATAGGTGGAGATTTAAACAATTGTTTTTTTTTGTCTTTCAGCTTCTCCATAATGCTCTGTATTTATGCAAAAAGTGACTGCATAGTGTGTATACAACATTCCACCAACCTTACTTTCTCGCCCCGATAATAAAGCATACATGTATCTGTTTAGTTTATATACATGTACATAGGACAAAAATAACCCCACTAAATTAGTTTTAGTGTGTTCAGTATGTTAAATATACTTTGGCACAGATTCTTCAACTCTTTCGAACTGTGTTGGAGGGATTCTTCTATTTTCTCTAAGGTTATGATAGTGTAACATATGTAATAAAACGGCCAACATCTCCTTTTGTGACTGCAAACTTTAGAGTATATCAAAATACATCATTTTCACACTCCTTTTTGTCTCCTGCATGTGGATGTGGCCATAGCATTCAAAATAGGCTTAAAGAGAGATAGACAGTCAGACATATAAACAAAGGGATTCCTATTGAAAACATTCCTGTTCTTTATTCCAGTTTGCTGGCACCAGACACAATATGGTTTGCGCGCTTCATATTTCCTTAAACCACTTGCTGAAATCAAACAACATGCAAAATGTTTATGTTCACTAGGCGAAGGCATAAAGTACTTTATTTCAAAGTCTTTGACAATGATTTCACTGTTCAATCTGTTTAGAATATTTCTGCCTAACTTAAAAGTCTAGTTAATCAGAAATACCAAATGCTGAACATATGATTACTAACAGGATTACTACAGGCTGGTAGTAAGATCCGTCTGACCTGTTCACATTTTACTAGCTACTACTGCAGTGTGTCAATTGTGTTTGTAGCTCAAAAATTACAGTTAGTGCCCCGAAAGCTATCCATATGCCCTGCCGATTACAGTAGGGACCCAAGGCATTGGGTTGTGACAGGATATGTCAGGACCCTTGTGCAATGCTACCATGCATGCACGCTATATTTAATGGTATGTTTGTATGAGAGATGGAAGCTGATACTAGTGACGGCAGTTAGAATTTAATTATCTTCAACATTCTGGCACATTCATTTAAATATAGATTTTTTTTATTGTCCCCAAAAGAAGTGCTCGTAACTTTAACTATTTAACCTATATCTTATGTGGCAGACGGCTTTGGGCAAAGACTAATTTTATAATTATTTTGCTGGAAAACTACGTGGACGCACCTGAGTTATGACAGTTTATACATCAGTTAGTTTCGACCCTTCAAACTGAAAGATGAGTGAAAAGCATTCTAACCATGATGATATTTGTAATGACAGCATGATATTCTCACCCAAAAATTTTATTACTTCGCAGACACATTGCCAAGTAATGACATACATACACAAGAAATATTTGTTTTGTATCTGTGCTTATACAAAACAACTATTTTTACCTGAAGCTGGTTTAGAGTTTCACTCTACAGGCACAATATACATGTTGTCGCACATTACTGTGAGAATGAGCAAATAGCTAAAATGTTCACATCAGTTATATACTATGACAGCTATGGGAGCTAATATAGCATAGATACATTTCATAATTAATCATATTATTTCTATAAACATTTCTAACTTCAACTATATTAATAATAATGTGTATTTATGCATGATTTTTCCAGCCAGCACCTTAACTGAAAGTGTTCTAAATGTCTACATATTCAATAATCTTTCTCAATTTATAGAAGTGAAACTAACAGGATTACTTGATTACTAGCAGGTTTACTAATATGTTTGTTATATAAAAGCCAATCTCTGAACTTTTCATCTGCTTATTTGCAGCAGTTTTCACTATGCACTATTACAGTGTTGTTCCGGTCTTAAAATTAAAGCCCCTATTTAGCTGTATGATTGATTTGTTATTATATTTGTTTATTATCTCCATTGGCTCAGTTTTCATACCCCAGTAACACAAATACAGTTCTTCTTTAATAGTTGAATGTTGAATAGTTACACAGCAAGCACTATTTTATACACCAGACAAAGATTTAGCCCTCGTGTTTGATTTTATAGGGGTTTCTATACTTAACTATGATAGACAACATCATCTTCTTCTCTTGCCCTTGTAAGGGTTGCTTCTGCCTATGTATAAACACTTTTTTATGTGGTCATATTCCCAAAATAAAAGACAGGTTTACGGTTGGAACAAAGCAGAGCGGATTATATCTGATTCCGTTCTTCAAACAACTCTATCTTTCTTGCTCCATCAGAGCTTTATATCCGCTAAAGTGGAAAATACAGTCAAATACTAAATTATCAGTTGTGTAAGAATTTAATTTAAATAAAATAATGTATAGTTGTTTTTTTAGATTGATTATAGAGAGTAGTCACAAGATTTTGTTTACTTAGTCTACTTCTGTGTTGTAATCCCCTACAGTCACAATTATGTCAGAGGCTCCATAACAATCTACATCATCAACTTACATCGCTCGAGAAAGAAAATAAAGCTGGCTGGGACATTACGGAATAAAATAGTTCACCAGTACCTGTTACAAGCCTTTGGATCTGATGGTCTTCATTCAAAGTAAGTGCATTTAGATTTAAATGAATAAAAATCACGGAAATCCTGTGTATATGTGATTTGTGGTTCTAAATGTACCACAATTAATTAAAATACATTTTGTTTACTTCATGTTATGCCATACACTGTCATCAGGCCTCAATGGTTGACTGCATAGATGAGTCAGCCTTTTTCAACTGCCCTCTGTCTCATGTTGCTTGCAGTTTGGCCCTGATAAAAAAGGTTTACCTTTACAATTATATTTTCAGTATTTAGCAAACGCCCTTGTCCAGAGTAACTTATAAAAGTACTTTAAGACATATCAGTAAACACAATCTATTCTAAATATCAGGAAATCAAACAAGAAATTCTCAAGAAACTGTTGCGGTTGTTTTTTTATGTAAAATTTTTTTTAAAGAAGAATAATGGGTTTATTTGAGGTAAGTGGCAATAAGTGTGTCTTCAGATAGATAGCTACAGACTCTGCTGTTCGAACATTAAGGGAAAGGCCATTCCACTACAGATAAGAGTCTAAAAGCATGCCTTTCTCATCCCCCGAGAGATGGGGGAACCAGGTGAGCAGTGCAAGACGACCGGAGTGTGCGAGGTACAGTGCGGAGTGAGATAATTGCTGTAATGTAGGAGGGTGCAGGACCACTCTTGGCTTTGTAAGTGAGCATCATGTTTTAAATCTGATGCAAGCAACTAAAGAGAGCCAGTAGAGAGTGCGGAGCAGTGGTGTAGTGTGTGTGAACTTGTAAACATTGAATACAAGTCTTGCAGCCGAGTTCTGGATCAGCTGCAAGGGTCGGATAGCACTCAGAAGTAGCCCCGCTAAGAGTAGCAGTAGTCCAGTCTCGAGCTGAGCACGGACTGAACCAAGATCTGTGTGGCCTCTGTGGAAAGAAATGGACAAATCCTTATGATATTAAAGATAAGGAATCGACATGACTGAGAAACATTGGCAATGTGGGAGGAAAAGGACAATTGGATGTCCATAGTCAACCCCAACTTGTGTGCCATAGCAGATAGAAAGATTTGTCGATAGAGAAGCGTTACCTGAAAAGAGTAGCACTTCCCTCTTGTCAGGATTCAAGTTCAACTGGTGATCTGCCATCCAAACTGATATGTCAGCAATACATGCCGATATTTTGAGACTTAAGTGTCTGAGGGAGAAATTGAGAGAATTAATTGGGTGTCATCGGCATAATAGTGATATATAAATGAGTTCACATCATAATATTGTCCAGCCATGTAATTCATGGTCTTACATGTCTTCTGACTCACTAAAAAGCCTTGTTATTACACTTCCTTGAATCTTCCATGTGGCTAATTCATCACATGACCATTGTTATGTAACCTGCATGATTTAATGCAGTCTTTTGATTAGTATCATGTTGTGAATTAATGAACTTATTTGTATAATAATAACAGGGACTATTGTAGTACGATCTAGAAAAATTGCAAGGTCTCTGGTTTATTCACGAAAGAGTTTAGCTTAGCTGCGATATTGTATATCTTTGAGTCTAGAAAAGTCTAGAGTCCCAAAGCTGAGAGGATTGTTTTCTGAAAAAAATATGCAAACAATGGCTGATCCAATGCGCTAAACAGTGAAGAAAAAGCATAGATGAGAGAATTGGGTTTAAAGCATAGGTATACTATATCCAAATACAGCCTATGCCGATGTTCCTGAATTTATGATCATTTACAGATATACTATTAATATAATCTGCATTATATTGCATAAGGCAAAAAGTGGGCAAAAGGGAAAAGCCCTGTTCAATATTAGTTCAATAAAAGTTATAAATTATATGTTTAATTATATAATTTACATTGTATTTTGTGTTATTACAATTTATTGCAGAGGCATTATGGGTAATTATATTTCATTATTGAAATATTTGCTCTCAGGTACCATGAATGGCAACAGATGTGACAGCTGGTAATCTTTATGTATATTTATCATAGGGGAAAAGGAAAGGAAAAGAAAATATAAAATGTAATTAACATGCTTTCACTTACTATGCTTGTAAATGTCCAGGAAATACTGAAAGTGATTTTTAAGACTGCATCGAGGCCAAGAACAAAACATTGGTATCAAAATTTGCCGTAAAATTGGATTAGTGTAATAACTTTGTCTTGGCTTATTGAAACTGAAAACAAACTGACAGTGCAGTGATTAGTTACTTCCTTTACAATCTCTGCTAATGACTTAATGAGTGATGAAAGGATTTGTTTCATGTGAGCTACAGAAATCCAGGAAGATTTGGAATTCTACTTTGTAGTGATATTTGCGGTGAAATGTTTTAAAATAAATACATCAAATGAAATATTTAAGGTGAAGAATGCAGCCATAACAGATGGCCCCATTTTGTTGCATTTTTGGTACATTCCATTTGCAAAGTTAATACACTGAAGAAAATAATAATATAATATTCTGCAGAATTGCAAAAGCCCACGACTAATTATATCTAGCATTGTAATTCTTCATGCAGCTCATTAAGAAAAAACAACAATAATTACTCTTGCTGAAACGTTAGATGCTATGTTGGAGAGGAATACTTAATTTGCCATAATATTTATAAAGGAAATGTTAAGAAAGTTTAACTAATTTGTACAGTTTTTTCAGTTCTTACGTAATACTAAGTCTCTCATATAGATTTATTGGACCGTGTCAGTAAATTTAGACTTCAGAGAGCATTTTGTGCACTATTTTAATAGAGATGTAAAATTTAAAGCTTAAATCCTGTCACTATTTAGAACACTATTTAACTCAGTTGTCCTGCAACACATTTTTTTTTCTATAGAAAATAACAGAATTGAGTATTTTTCTTTATCTTCTGCAGTTCTACATGTACCATATGGGCTGAATCAGTACCTTCAAGTCCAAATTGAGAGAGTAACATATACAAAGAGGCTATAACGTTACTCATGACACATTCCAGTGCTAAAATCCTCTGTAAAGTATACAGCCAAACATTCATTTTCTGGGATTACACTTGACCACTCACAGCTATTTAGTCATTTTGACTTCACAGATGTTCGCTTTTGTGCAACAGAGCAGATTTATACAGTATAATGTTCTCTGTGGAAAATATTCCTCTCAATTATGATGAATAATTAGCAGTTGTGCTGCTACATTTTTTCTGAAGCAGATCTCCATTGCAACATATAAGAATATTTCAGGTTTTATTTAAAAAGAAGATATAATGTAGAGTATTATAATGTTACAATGTCAGAAATCTTGTGTCCAGGACTATCTTCAAAAAGAGATTTTTAAACTCATTTAGATTTCCCCGGTGGAATAAAGGTTAAATTCTCAGTATAAATTTTAGGTTTAGCTTTTAGGGCAATATTAAAAATCCAGGTAAAAAAAAGAATCAGCAAAGAATGATATTAAAGTGTTTGTCATAAATAATCTACTATTTCAAATTTAAATATTTTTAGCAGATTTTATGCAAATTATAATATTGAAACTGAATTCATAACATTATTATACACTTTATTCATTGTTCTTGTACAGGGGTTAGACAATGAAACTGAAACACCTGTCATATAGTGTGGGAGGTTTCATGGCTAAATTGGACAAACCTGGTGGCCAATCTTCATTAATTGCACATTGCACCAGTAAGA
>JAOUQV010000034.1:8968172-8978557 GCA_028565295.1 Aspidoras spilotus | reverse complement strand
TTTATAAGAGAGTAGTGAGACCAGCCTTGTTGTATGGTTTGGAGACAGTGGCAATGACTAAGAGACAAGAAGCAGAGGTGGGGGTAGCTTAAGATGTTGAGGTTCTTGTTGGGAGTGACCAGGATAGACACGATTAGGAATGAGCTGCCAGGCAAGAGGCAGAGAGGAAGACCAAAGCGGTCTATATAGATGTGGTCAATGTAGACATGCAGGTAGTTGTTGTGAAAGCAGAAAATGCAGAGGACAGAGTGAGGTAGAAAAGATTGGCTTGCTATGGACAACTCCTGTTAAAAGAGAGGCAGAAACAAGAATATATATATATATGTGTGTGTGTATATATAATATATTTACTTCAAATGTTCACTGATTGCTGCGATTTACTTGTGGATTAAGCAGAAGATCAATGATGTTTACTGATGCTGTGTTCTGCCACTGACCACTAGATGGAGGTAGTTAAACAGAATTGTGATTTCTCGACACATCATACATTGTAACTCCGTGGATCATTATGACATGTTGTTCATAAAAATATAAATATTTGTTTGTAGCTCTATTTAAGATGACGTGAATGTTAGTGTGAAAAGTAGTTCAGCAACAAACAAACATCACACTCCCTTAGCACCTCATCATTCAAACCCGATTCCAAAACCGTTGGGACAAAGTACAAACCAAATAAAAGCGGAATGCAATAAATTACAAATGTCAACAACTAATATTGTATTTACAATAGAACATAGACAACATATCAGATGTCTGAAGTAAATCATAAAAAAAAAAATGGGACGAAGGAATAATAATACAAACCCAAATCCATTATCTGTTGAACACAATTCACTGTGCAACCCACAGGTACAGTCGTAGGTTTGTGGTTAAGGAACCAGCCTCGCGACCGGAAGGTCCCTGGTTTGATTCCGAGTAACGATTTGGGTTTGTATTATTATTCCTGGAATAAATGTGTTTTCCTAAAAGGGAAACCGATTTTCTGCATTTTTTGTCTTTGCAAAGTTTCACATAAACACCGAAGTTATCACATACATGAATTTGGTGTCTGTGTAAGATAGTTAGTAAATAAATCAGATCAGCCTTACAACATTGCATATAGTCAAACAGTGGAACCACAATAATTTAATAAAACAAGATGTGAGAAAGAATATTGATATAATTGCATCATTGTGTATCGGTAGTTATATATATTACATTTCTTAACTGTATGCTTGTATTCAAATATGTTATCAGTGTCATTTTATGATAGCACTACAGCACCAATACTTTGTCAGTGCTGAGAATATGTCAAGAAAATGTTACTTGCCTATTTAAAAAAATTGTCATTCAAGACTCTTCTCCTAAAATTCATCCTTCAGTTGCTGAATGATAAACATAGAATTATAAAAAATGAGTGACAAATCGAATACAGTGCGACATATGGAATAATATACGGAGAAATGGATTTCAGTCAGTCGTAGATATTTTCTTAGAAGATACACATTACTGAATTAATGCTAATCCCTCAGACTTTCCCGAATAAAATGATCATATACATGCTTTAAACTGCAGTTACAATAGTTACAGTCAGTATAGCTTACACGTTTGTCTTTATAATGAAGAAAATACTACAAAGTATGTGAAGATAAATGATACACGCTGGTGAGAATAGTACACATATTCAGGATTGTCACCTGTGTGGAATCTTTCATTGACCAAACAGCTGATTTCAAATAAAATGATCAAATACTGGATATACAATGTTGCTTTTCATGAACTACAGCATATACAAATGTAGATATTAATATACATACTTTACGTGAATGTATAATTCACATCGAATGCTTAAGTGCTTAAAATAACATTTAAATAAACAATGTTAAATATATAAATATTAATGAAAGTGCACAGTCAATAAATTAACTCACCGTTACATCCAGACTCCTCATACAGAACACTCTGTAGCCCCTTGTTGATATATCTAGTTTTTACATACAGTACCAAAGATGAAATAGTTCACACTGATGCTAACTGTGCGCAATTTTATATATGTATTAAGCTAGAGGCATCTGAGGCAGACCAGCACTGAGAAAGTGTGATGCAGGAAACCCTGTTTTCCATTCCTGAGGTCCTGAATCAGTTACACTCTTGATGTTGAAGTCTGGAAAGCCGATCTGAGAGCAGCAGCATGGTGATTTTCAGACCATCAGTGTGTTTTTCATACAGAGAGGCTGCGTGCTGTGCAGGCTGAGCTCCGTGCCCTCTGCACAACTGCCTGGCTCTTCTCTCGCCTCAGCAGCTTGTTGTCGGAAAATATGCCCTCGTTCCGCGGAATACCATGGGAACCATCCGGAAATGTCAGCAAGCCTACATAAGAAGCAAATCAACAGATAATGTCCTCATTGATTCTCAAATATCTCTGCTTATGCTCAGTTATTGGAGAGTTCTTTTTGCATATGTTGCACCCTATTTCTTTGTTTTGTAAATGTGCTTAATAAATAAAACTATTACTTACCTATTTATAATGTTATAATGATAACTCCAATTTCCTTATATACTGTATAGCAGCTATATCACAATTTATCAACCTTTTAACTTAAAAAAAAAAAAAAAAAAGTCTCAAATGAAATGCATATACTGTGAACATTGTATGCGACTCTCTAAATTATCATGTAATCACTACGGCTAATTTTATTAATATTTATTTAAAATTGTACTTGTTAACAGTTCCAACTGAATTCCTGAGTCTATGACTAATCATAGTTAAGTATGAAAAAAATATACCGTGTCCTTCTACGTGTCCATTTTTGAATTCTCCTTCAAACTTCATACCGTCAAATCTGCTGAAAACGCCGACACCTTGGAATTTTCCCTGGGCAAATTCACCTTCGTACCTTAAATTCAACAGACACCGAATGATTTTACTGTATACAGTATAGCAGACAATTCATAAGGTTTTAAAGGTCAATAAGTATCAGGTATCAAGTCTTAGATACAGTAAATATTTAAACACCACTGTGTTGCCAGATAACTGCATTCTTATTGCATAAGCACTCACCTGGATCCATCAGGGAACATTAGGACCCCAGAGCCATGGAACAGGCCATTCTCAAAGTGACCTTTGTAACAGGTGCCATCAGAGAACTTTAGTTGACCTACACCATGCCTCCTCCCTGTATAGGACACGGAATCAAAATATTTGGCTTGTAATTTGGATACCCGAGTTTATACAAATTCTAATCAAATGTTTCTGATGTTGGTCAGGACTTTTTTCAGTTTGAAAAGACATTGTGTGAGCAATTTAGATTTTCCTTTTAGCATCTTTTCTAATTTCTTGTAATTTTACTAAATTCTATGGCCAAAATTTCATTAATTTTTTTATTATTATTATTTTTTAAATCTTATAGAGTAATAGCTTGAGATAATCAGTCATAAGGTAGTATGTAAGATATACTGTAGCTACAGTAGCTTAGAGACAGGACAATAAGGTTCATCAAACTGTATTCATTATTTTTATAACCCCTTAATCCTTTTCAGGGTTGTCGCATAGATGGCGCTTAAGCGGGAACAACCATAGACAAGGTATGACTCAATTGTAGGCCACACACACGCACACACTTTAGAGACACCACTTATTAAGGGTGTGCATCGCTCCAAAAAAAAAAAAAAAAAAAAAACTGTCCATTACATATCTCAATACATGCGCTATAATACAATATGTTACAGTATAGAGATGATCATCATGGTTTCACCTTCATATAATAATAACAATATCTTTTTTCTTGCATTCAAATAGATTAATTAAATATATGAGTGTTGAATGCGACCTCGACTTCCATTATTCATGTAAAAAACCGAACTTCTTCCAAACTTTAGAGGTTAACCTCAGTGTAGCGTTGTGGATTGTGTCTGACATATTTATATTTTAGACGTGACAGTGACATGTATCACGAGAGTTTAATCAAAGAGAGTGAGAGAGACAGTCAGGGAGCAGCAAGCGCAGCACATCAGCAACACCAAACCGATTGACAATGAATTACACAGTTCATGCTACAAACAGACCGATTCAGGAGTTTGTGTTCTAAAGTATTTGCATTGTTTAAGTCAAAAACAGATTTCCGATTCAGAGCCGTAATTATTTTTTTTTTTTAACACCCGTACTCATCCTAACCATCGTGAAGAATACACACTTTTGAGTGATAAACAATGCATTCCATGGGGTTGTAAACTGTATTTTTTGTAAAGTTTGCACTAATATTAATCCTGAATGCTGTATTAAGCATATTAAACATTTTATTGTTTAATATCATTTCACACATGCATAATGCTTCATAATGCTCAACAATATAGCTAAAAATAAATTAATTATTTTATTTTATGAATAATTTTATTTGGTACTCTGTTTGTGGCACACTTTGGTGTTTATCTCAACCAAACAGGCATGACCATAAATGCACACCCCTTAAATACTATTCTCCTATTCTATAAAGTGTCCACATAGGCATACAGTGGCTCACAGCAGAAGAGGAGGAAATGAGCGAGGACGAAATCTAAAATATGGGATTACATCGGCTTCAGGGGAGAATACATATCACAGCTGCAGGTACTGTGCAAGTCATGTCGACTTAATGGATACATCGAGAGGAAACACAACCAATCTACAAAGTCACATGGACAGCCACCACACTCAGCGATTTGATGGCTTCTGGTCTAAGACTAGCAAAACTACGAATATGAAGACAAGTTACCAAAAATCGGATCTACAGACAATCATTAATGAGTTTTCTCCTTACGACAAAACTTTAAATACGTCACATCCCCTAATGCATGATACCAGTTAATATAAGTTTACATGCTATTACATTGTTTAGAAGCTGTAAAACTCATTTAAATACAGCCTGGAAACTTTGTACTTTATATGATTTTATTTTATTTTTATTTATTTAATATTTACAGAAAACGAGACAAGCAGGGTAATGTTTTTTTTAAAAGAACAGTATGTTACATCTCTTAGTTCCAGAAGCTCTTGGAAAATTACATGGTTGCATGTGAATAAAATGGTTGATTAGAAGTAATGTTTTATTATTTTTTGTGTTAGCAGGTTTATAATAACATTTGTCAAGTTAACATTTTTTTACCACATAGTTTAGCCTGAATTACAGTTAATTAGGTCAGATTACATATATCCTGATGATTTTGTCACATAAATAATTCTTAAATAAGTTAAACTAAAAATATTAGTTCTTGAGGAGAATGTTAAATATCACAATATTTGATATCGATATTAATACTCACTTGTATACTCACTTTTGTCGTCTATAGGTTGTGTTGATTTTGTCCTGTTACTTGTCTGATATTTAATTTGTACTTTATGTCCAGTGATGTTTTATGTCCAATTTATTTAACTATAGGTAGTTGTATGTTAAATCTAGCCTCTTACTGCACATTGGAGTTTGGAGACACGCAATTTCAGTCTTCTGTGTAATACACTGTTGCATGGTTTGATTGACAATAAAGTTCACCTTGACTTTGATATTCAACATCTATATTGCATGTTTTTGTGCAGCCTTAGTGCCATACAACTTACACAAGTAGGGGCTTTACATACATGCTTTTGGGCTGTGGAAAAAACCAAGAAACCCACAATTACAGGGAAAACATGTAAATTACAGCCTGGACACTGGAAATCAAACATGGGTACTTCTTGCTTTGAGATGGCACTGCTAGTACCCACTGTGCCACCCAAATTAACACGTTAAGAGATGCGAGTGAGAAACAATCTGTGAATAATATGAATAACAGGACTGAGTGGAGATAAATCTACACAAAAAGTATGACTTGCCTTCCTTCCATTCACCACTGTACTCTTCTCCAGTTGAGTAAGTGAAGGAGCCCCTGGTCAGTGTCATACCTCGACCACCCTGCCAACACAATACTATATATAATTCAATGATTTTTATCATATAAATGAATTGTTCTAATTACAGGTATAGATTCAAGATTTAAACAGGGAGGCATGTGCTGTACATGGGGAGATTAGACATAGTACTGTACATGGCTGAATGAAGACACCCAAAGCTGACTCGACGGTGACGTTAGCCCTGGCACCATTTTTCAGTCTTTAATTTTTTATGTGGATAAAGTAGACAGAAAATAAAGACACAGAATTGTCGCCGTTTATAAAATTTAATAATTTAACGCGAATTAGCAATTCATGACAATGTCGTCTTATTGCAGCAGTGCCAGACTAGAGCAGCAGATGAGTTCAGACCTCAGCTCGTCATAGCAGACGAAAGAAAATATGAACCTATTTACCTGAAAAATGTCCTTGTTGTCGTAAGAGCATGAAAACACTATTAGAAATGTCGGATTATACCGGTTTCCTGTAGAGCACTCGATATCAACCTCGCCGTAGCAGCCTGTCTTGTGCGTCTACTCACGAGCAGCGCACGATTCACTCTCACCAGACAGCCTGCACTTTGCACATCCGGAAGATCGGCGTTTATTATTGAACGCTTTTCTTAGCCATATATTCAACGCGCACGGTGATTGGCTGGCGGTGTTAATTACGGGCACGCGTTTAACCGTTACTCGGTGGAGCGCTCGCTGTCTGGAAATGTGTTGTAGATTCATCACTGGTAAAGGTGTTTGAAAGTGGAGCATGTAATCTCTGATCTGGGCACTGGTCTGGACCAGTGTCACGTCTCTGTAGAATTTGTATGTTCAGGCCAGATACGAAACTTTTAGTAGGTGTACGTGTATGTGAATGTCTGTGTGTCTGCGCAGCGATGGACTGGTGATTTCTGCAGCAGTAAAGTGTCATGCTGTAAGGTTTTTGGTGAGTCGGGGGCATTTCTATGCGTGGGCTAGGGTGGGCATTGCCCACTCAGATTTAAGGAATGCACACCCAGAGGAAACATCTTCTTCTTCTTCTTCTTTCGACCTCTCCCTTATTCGAGGTCGCCACAGAGAATCAATCTTTTCCACCTCATTCTGTCCTCTGCATCTTTTGATTTCACGCCAACTACCTGCATGTCTACATTGACCACATCTAGATAGTTGGTCCTAAGTCCCTAAACCCCTGCACCTTTGTGACCATTTCTCCCAGTAGCCTGACAGTTCTACCTTCCTCCCTCTTATTCCCACACGTGCATTCTGTCTTAAATAAAGTGCTGACTTTTACCCCCGCCCTTTCCAGAGCATACCTCCACCTCTCCAAGTTCTCTTCCACCTGCTCTCACTATATATCACAATGTTATCTGCAAACATCATAGCCCATGGTGATTCCTGTCTGACCTCATCTGTTAGTCTGTCCATCACCTGAGAAAACAAGAAGGGGCTCAGAGCGGATCCTTGATGCTGTTCTTATACATGTCCTGCACCAATCTAACATAATTTCAGCCACTCCTGACTTCCTCATACACCACTACAGTTCCTGCCCCGGCTCGCTATCATAAGCTTTTTATAAATCCACAAAGACACAGTGTAGCTCTTTCTGACCTTCTCTATACTTCTCCATCAGCATTCTCAAAGCAAAAATCGCATGTGGTGCTCTTTCTTGCCATGAAACCATACCGCTTCTCACAAATAGTCACTGCTTGTCTAAGCATAGCTTCCACAACTCTCTCCCAAATCCTTATTGTGTGGCTCATTAACTTTATGCCCCTGTACTTTTTACAAATCTGCACATCACCCCTGTTCTTATAAATTGGTACCAGTACACTTTTCCTCCATTCCTCAGGCATCATTTCACTCTCAAAAATCTCATTGAATAATCTAGTAAAAAACAACACTCTCGTCTCTCCTTTATATTTCCATACCTCTACCGGTATGTCATTAGGTCTGACTGCTTTTCCCTTCTTCATTGTGTTCAAATATTTCCTTACTATATCCTTGACAAACTTTGCTACTGCCTGTACCACTAACTAAACTTGCCCATCACCTCCTCTTCTCCTTTGTTTTCTTCACCAGCATGCCCATTGAAATCTGCACCAATTACCACTCTGTCCTCTCTAGGAATGCGCTCTACCACTTTATCTAGCCCCTTCCACAATCTCCAACTCATATCCAACTTGTGGTGCATAGCCACTGACAACATTCACCATTAAACCAATTTCTAACTTCAAAATCATCACTCTATCTGGCATCCTTTTCACCTTCAGAACCACCCCGACTCCTTTTCTCTTCCTATCCACACCATGATAGAACAGTTTAAAACCTGCACCAATGCTTCAAGCCTTACTCCCCTTCCACTTTGTCTCCTGCACACACAAAATATCCACCTTTCTTCTCTCCATCATATCAGCCAGTTCTCTTCCTTTCCCTGTCATTGTCCCTACATTCAGGGTTGCTACCCTCAATCCTACACTCTTGACTCTCCTGTTCTTTCTCTGTCTCCTCACATGCTTCCCTCCTTGTCGTTCTCAGCAAACAGTGCCCCAATTTCCGCCAGTACCCTGTTTGCCACCGGTACTGGTGGCAGTCGTTGATAAGCCGGTCCGAGGTTGATCCAGTATGTAGTAACATTGATTAATTTGCATATTTTACTTGGCAAATGTTTTACACCGGATGCCCTTCCTGACGTAACCCTCACCATTTTCCCGGGCTTGGGACCAGCACTAGAAATACACTGGCTTGTGCTCTCTATTGGCTGTTTTAGATGAAACATCGTCTCATCCAATAAATACTCTGCCAGGAGTAAGTCATAGTATTTTGAATATTTTGAGACTGTGATTCAAGGGATATATATATAACTGCTGCAAGTTTTTATTACAATACAACCTTTAAAATAATAAAACGGGCAATGTGCACACCACCTCCAGTAGGCTCAGCAGTGAGATCTGGCATCCCTGACCCACTCCCCTCCGAGCTCAGTTCCTTAACTTATCCTTGTCATTCTCATAAGGTGTACCAGCTATGTTCACTACCATTTGTTTTGCACCTGCCCTAAAATGCTTCAGCAATCTTTTGCGGACTGCACAGCCTCTCGGGGTTTCTTCTTTCTAACTGCTTTTGCAACTGGAGCTACATAACCAGCTCATCAGCTTTACGCTATCAACAACATTTCTCACCCTAACTTTGCACGTTTAAACTCCTCAACTAAACTAGTCATTGGAAATTATATTGTCCCTTGTCCAAACCATACTGCACTACTTAAGCACCTTGGTATGCCCAGCTACCTTATAGAATTGTTTATTATTTTTTTTAACTTCTCCACCTCACTAATTGGAATGTCGTATGCCATCAGTGGCCATCTTAAACGGCAAAGCAAACCACTCTGCAGACACCACCATTTTAATTTACCTGGCAGAAAAGACATAACAATGCTCTTAATTGGCTCCACAATTTCTTTTCTTAACCCTGCAACCTTCTCTCTGTCACTCAGTGCCACAGAGTACCATCTGTCTAAACTATTAACTGTTTTTTCCAGGAAAGAACTAACACTTTTTCCTCCATCAAAAACCTTTCCTGAACAAGTTTGCACAGATCTGTCACAGCCTGGGTTAGCCATGGCTTAATGGTTAGGGTAAAGGGCTGAGGACCAAGAGATCACTGGTTTGAACACCACTCTAGGCGAGTCATGGTTAAAGTGCCATTAAGCAAGGCACCCAACCCCCAAATGCTCCCCTTGCCCCTCAGTAAAGTGAACCCCCGGATGGGTTAAATGCAGAGAAAGCATATTCCATACAGGCGATTAATATGGTATCAATGATAAATAATAATTATTATTATTGCAAACACACATATTGTTCTTCAATGTATAATTATAATTATAATTATTATTTCACCCATTTAAACGCATGTTTCTCTTTCTACAGTTAAAGAGGAATCACACAGGTCGCATATCAGAATGACCGGGAATGTATGTGTGAAGTGTGCTTGTATACAGTTAACAGATATCTCTAACCAGGTGCCCGCTGTGCCCATTTTTGTGCCCAAATTTTCCCATTGACTTAACATTGTGAAGATTTTCAAATGCATGTTTTGGACTGAGCAAACCAGAGGAAGATTTTACATACAGTAGACAAGTCCATGAAGACAAGACATGGGCAACTCAGCATGGGCTCTGGGCTATTAATTGCTGAGATGTGACCCACTATGCCTGTGTGCCACACCTGAAAATATTACATTGTTGGTCAGAACAAATTTTAATGAGTGTAGATTACTTTATTAGTACACATGCACGCATAAACACACTCACGGTATTTGTTAGAAAATCTAGAAAAAATAGTTAAACCATTTACCAAAATAGAACTGTTAGCCCATATTTTCCAGCTGGTTGGCTACACCCAGCTTACTTGACCAATTTGAAAGTTAAAGTGAAAGTGATACATTTTTGCCACTGTGTTCGCACACAGCGGAATTGATCCTCTGCATTTAACCCATCCGTGCAGTGAAACACA
>JAOUQV010000034.1:8884571-8897484 GCA_028565295.1 Aspidoras spilotus | reverse complement strand
ATTAACCTATTATGCATGTCTTTGGAATGCGGGAGGAAACTGAAGTATCTGGAGAAAACTTATGCAAACATGGAAAGAACATGCATATATTTCATGAGTTGCCCCACCCGGGGCTGGAACCTGGGATCTTTTTGCTGTGTGGCCATAGCACTTTCCACTGCGCCACCATGCCACCCACATTTGGCCATTTCATGAAAAAAGATTAGCTCAATCATTTTGGTACAGATGGCTGGAAAAGTAATAAGTACTAATAATAAAATCAACTAATGTTTATGACTGGGTATGAAAAGAGCAGTTTAGTGAGACAGAGTCTGACAGAATCATAGATGGGCCGAAAATCTCCAATCAGCAAAAACTGCATCTGAAATGTGTGAAACAACATTAGAAAAATGTTCCTTAATAAAAATATGTTAAGACTTTAAATATTCCACCATCTCCATAATGAGCCCAGAAACAGTTCCAATAATCACCATCTCTGAACAAAGTTTACTGTTCCATCCATAAATGCAGGTTAAAGCTGAATCATGCAATGTAGAAGCCATATGTGAAAATGATCCAAATATGCTTTTGATGTCCTTGGCCAAAGCTCATTTTTAATGGACTAAGGCAAAATGGAAAACTCTTCTGTGATTAATCAAACTTTGAGTTAATTTTTTGAAACCACAAAGCACATGTCTTGCAGGCTAAATTGGAAATTTCAGCACACAGTCAAAAACCGGCAATTCTTATGTAATGCGGTTGCATTAATGCCTATTGCATAGACAGCTTATACATATGGAAAGGCACTATCAGTGCTTGACAGTATATAGAGGATTTAGAACAAAATATGCTCCCATTAGGGTCTCTTTCAGGGAGGGTTTTGCATATTTCAAGACAAAATTATACCATCCTGAAGCATATACCATCACAACAGCATGGGTTTATTCAGGTGCTAAACAGGCATGCCAGCAGTTCAGACTTTTCACTGATAGAAAACATTTTTCGCATTCCAAAATAAAAAAGGCCAGCTATAATCCTACATCAGACATAAATAGGACAGAATTCTTTTCCCAAAACTCCAGCAATTGGACAGATTGCTTTCCAGATGTTTACAGACTATTTTTAAGAGTATAGTGGATGATAATAGTGGCCATGTGTCAACTTGGTTGAGATGCAATGCTTCCATAGTTCAAAATAAGTTTTCATGTACAGCAATGAGAAATTGTAAATTTTTATTTAATTGTAAAATATCTGAGACCTGTTCTACATTTTATTTTGAATAATAAAATGGTTTATGTGATCTGCATATCATTGCATTCTGTTTTTATTTACATTTTAAAGTGTTCCAATTTTTTTGGTATCAGGCTGTATTAAGCACACATTTATCTGCCTGAATTTGAATTAGTTTGGAGTAATGTGTTCGCATCCTGGCATTACTGATTCTTTTATCCTGCAGAAGATGTTAGGATGTTAGTTGTTTGAAGCCCTTGGGCAGGAAAAAAGGACCCTTTTGTGTGCTGCCTTATCACAAAGGATATGAAGCAATGTTGAATGGCAGCCATTTAGCCAAATAGTTTCCTTCAATGAGCATTGAATGTGACCTGGGTTTGACCTGTCAACAGGACATGCCACTGTCCACTGTCTGGGAAAGTGCGAGAGATTGAAGATGAGAGATAGGCCGGTGATCAAAGTGAAATTTAGAATGACATTTTAAGCAATGGAACGAAATACCACTGCAATTAGTGAAACGCAGTGTTACAGATCTTTCAAAGACATGTCCAGCCTGAAGGTACAAGGACACTGGGATTTAGTGAGTATGTGAGACTCGAAGTGTCAATATAAACCTCCTTTTGCTTTAAGGATTGCTGGTGATGGCTATAAATGTTTGCATAATTGAATTTACAATCATATTTTTCTATATTTTTTGTATTTTCTGTTCTAAAGTAATACTTTAAATGTTAAAAACAGATTTTATGTTTTCGGTAACATAAAAGTTTTCCTCTATCATTTAAATTTACTTTAAACCTCTTTAACTGTTTATTGTTAATAAGTAAAACTACATTACCTAAGAAAAAGTTCCCTTAAAGATTAAGCTATGGGTTTTGGCAATTCTCTTAAGCATTTGACAAAAGAAACTAGAAAACATACACTGATTAGTGGGTCTGCAGGAAGGCTATAGTAACTCAAATAATCTATTTTTATTGTGCTCCACTCACACCTGACAAGAACAATAATAAGCACACACTCACCCAGCTTAGTCCCTTATGATACAGCCATTTTTTATCTACTACATTTGGTAAAATAGATTATATGTCTGATGCAATATGTCCTTAATATTTAGTTTTTTTGGTATTACATTTGTACACATTATACACTGTTTTATATGAACTGATCTGGACATTAAAATGTTTCCTCACTGATGATCCAATGCTGCAAAATACAAACACTGCTACAAGCATTCGATGGACTCTTTGATGGGCTGATGTCCATCAATTAATTATTCGCACAATACACCATGGACTTTTTTTCTTTTTATGTTTCACAAACAAGAAAGGCCTTCTATCTCTTACTTACCTTTGATGGATGTGATTGTTAGCATGACATGATGTGGTATAATTAAAGTGAGTGTATTAAAGGCCTGAGCTGTCTCTAAAAGGGCAGTGGCACATCCTCATATGACTGAGATGCAGTGATTACAGTGCTGCAGGCCCCACTAGAAAAAGCCCAGTATTACATTATAATGACAGAGCCTGGCAGTTATGTAAAGATTTCATTTACATCCTGCTCTTTTGACCCTTGGCTGGCAATGGCGACACAGAGGCCGACACTAAGTAAGGCCATGGAGGGCTTCCTGTTCTGTTACTGCTTCCTGCCTGATCAAATAGCACAACTGCGAATTACCAAGTGAAGTTTTACAAAATGATAATAAGTCGAAATCATTAGACTAATTTGCATTTGGAAATGTTATACCTTTGGGAAGTATAAACATAACATAGAGATATTCCACATATGTCATTGATATGTGCCTTACTGTATTTTAACCATGTCTTTAAGTGGCATCAACATGAGCAAAGTGTGATATAGATTGACAAAAGCCATTTTCACTTTTGCAAGGACAACAGTACTGACAAACTGTACAATTACATTTTTCAGAGGAAGATTATACTTGACTTGCCTACAGTCCTGACCTCTCTCCATCAGAGGATACCAGAATTGTGTAATAAATATGCAACAATGACAAGACCGTACTGTTGACTTAAGACACGGTTGCAGGAAGAATAAGACACAATATCACCTGAAAGAGTGAATTGCTTGGTATTCAAAACATATTCAACAGAAGGAAGGAATGGCAACATTTGTAAAAGTCTAAATAAGCAATGTATTTATCTTCTAAAAGTACTCTGTTCCCCATCTAAACAAAAAATATATTACTTGTTTAGTTAAATCAACTCACATTAATTTGTACTTGTCATTGGATCAGGTGATTATACATTAGATAAGGGGCTGAATAGTGAAAATAAAACACTTACATTATATTATGCATGATAAAGCAAACTCTAAAACATTTGAATTTGCATGCTATATAAAAATAATAAGAACTCCATTAAAAACGCGATCTAAAATGCAATTGAAGCTAAAATATATGTTCATTTCTCAGACAAAGGAAAAAATAAATCAATATTTCCGATGGCAATCTCAATTCTATTTGTTAAATCTAAACGAATGTAAAATTTAATGCCAGCAATGCGCAAAGGCATGTTTACCACTGGGTTACACAACAATTTTTTTTAAATTATAATAATATTTGGTCACCATTGTATGATTCTCCTCTTAATGTTGTGCCATATATTTAATAAGAGGCAGATTTGGACTGCAGTCAGGCCAAGAAAGCACACTCTAACACACACACACACATACTCTATGTCTAAGAAGCCACATTATTGTAACTCATCCAATTTGAGCTCCATTTTGCTAAAAGATTTGGAGTTCTGCTAAAACAAAAATACATAAGCCTCAGCTTCAATAAAACGTTTATATATTTAGATCACCCATGCCATAAGCCACCCTCCTATCACAGATGTGGTTTGACACATTCCATGAGCAAACTTCTGGATGTTTTTTTTTTATTGTATCAATAAGACATCTAATTTGTCAAAAAAATCTGCATGCAATGTGGAACCATCTGACTTTGCATATTACAGCTCCAGGTTGCATTTTTCAATGCAGCAGCACTCTGCATGATGGTGACACCTGACAGTGATTCAGAACCAATCTATCACAGCTAATGCCTAACTATAAAGTCTAAAGACACATTACTCATATACATACATGTGTTCCTTGTGTGTTCTCCCATAAACTCCAACTTGTTCTGAAATATTTGGACATCATAGAAAGTATGATGGAGGTGTGATGTACATATGTGCATGGTGTCCTGAATGAAGTGGTCTCCGCTTCATAATAGTTTTCCAGCTCATACCTGTAAGATGAAAATGAAGCAAAAATAAATGTATTATAAATGTTATAAATTATTTTTTAATGTTGCCAAAATTTTAAGACATATAGCAGAATTAGTAATGGATGACACTTCTCAGAGCAAATCACAGAGATTTAATGAATAATATATCTTGCATACGTACAGTATATCACATGAATCCCTGTCTCAGTTGAGAAAATATAAATAATCTGAAATTTATCACCAGTATGGGCAATAGAGGGTAATGGATTCTGTGAGCTATTTGTAGTTCTATTAGAACAGAGAAGTGCTGCCTGAAGCATGGGAACATATGTCTTATCAGCCTGAATGATAAGCATCACAAAGCACCTGCTACTGATCTTTACAATTAGCATAGTATCGAACTTCCTAAACAGCCTCTGGTGGTGCATTCTTCTAAACTCACTCTATATGCGGCGTCTCACAAATCTCAGCCACAAACTAAAATGGGTAATATGTCTAAACATGCTTCCCCAATTTTAAGAATATTTGGTCATGCAATTTATAATATAACATTAATTATGTGTAGTATGCAAAGTATAAAAGATGATGAAGCATGCAATGCTAGGAAATTAATTGACATCACAGTTAGTTACCACAAAAGTATATTTTGTATATTATGTAATACAAAGTGCTGAGGGGTGTCACGGTGGTGCAGTGGTACTGCCTCACATTCACAGGTTTGATCCCTGGGTGGAGCAACCAGGGAAATTTCTGTGTGAAGTTTGCTTCCTCTTGCCGTGTTCTCTAGGTTAACTGGTGTCTCTAAATCTAAGTTTGTGTGTGAGAGTGTGTGTGTGTGCCCTATAATGGATTGAACATTTACTGAGAACATTATTCTTATAAAATGACTGTGAAACATACATGAAGAATGGTATTTCCTGTTATAATAATAAGAGAATCAATTTCCAGCCACTTTCTCTCATTTGCTCTGTCTCTTTATCTCACACTGTCTCTATCTCTCCCTCTCGCTTTCTGTCTCTCTTTCATAGCTAATAGCTAGTCAGTCACACACTTTTCAGCTGTTCCAGATTAGGGGTCACCACAGCGGCTCAACGTCCCACAAGACTGGTTTGGCACAAGTTTTACGCGGAAAACCCTTCCTGATACAAGCCTCCTGTTTCAGGGACCCTTTATGTTGCAGCCCCACACTTGTATTAATTCAGAACATAAAACTGGATTACCACAAAATTTGAATTGCTCAAGGGTTTTCTTCAAAAATGCTGACACTGGATGAGGATTTATTTTTTTGCAGAATGCTTTGCCGACCATAGATACCGACCATAGATAGCTATTAAATAGTAAAAACTCTATTTATCAACTGTCTTTTATTGGTTAGGTTATATTGATCTGATTTCTCCTGAATTCATTGTTACTATCGAAGCAATGGCCCCTTCATCTGCTTAAGTGTTTCTACAGGGCACTTCCTTTTGTAGCATGCTGTCTTCGTGTGGCCTGGAAACACAGAGACTAATGATTTTCACCTGGAAGGACTTTATTTTATAATTCTGTTTCTTATTTAAGTTTGTGATGAGTATGTTGTAAAATAGGTCATGAATTTCATGTATGTTTTAAATGTTTATGAGTGACGGTAAGACTTTACAGTTATGCTATTTTATTTAAACAAAAACAGAGCATGAAGCAGGAGCCTAGAGTAACAGAAATCTTAAATCTAGTTTTCTGTCTCCCTATGCTCGTACTTCATGGTGGGTTTTATTTGTATATGTGCAAAATTTCTGTTTTTGTTTGTCTGTTATCTAAATAAAACCCCTGTTCACCTTTCATCATCCCATGTTCCCTTTTTTTAAAGTCACGCTCAGTGACATAAAGTCTGATTACATGTTACATATCTGGGTGCCCCCTTCCTTCTTTGGAGCAGTCGTAGGCTTGTGGTTAAGGAACCAGCCTTGTGACCGGAAAGTCCCTGGTTCGATTCCAAGCACCGACAAGTCATGGCTGAAGTGCCCTTGGGCAAGGCACCTAACCCTAAGTTGCTCCCCGGGTGCTGTGCTGGCTGCTCACTGCTCTGGGCACATGTGTGTGTGTTTCACTGCACGGATGGGTAAAATGCAGAGGACCAATTCCGCTGTTTGAAAACATGTATCACTTTCACTTGTTACGTTACGCAGAGATGTAATGCTGTGGAAAATGCATTACTCCTTCATTGCCCAAGCGGTGTGTTTGGGATCGTTGTCATGCTGAAAGACCCAGCCACGATCCATCTTTAATGCTCTCACTGATGGAAAGAGGTTTTGGCTTAAAATGCCATGATACATGGTCCCGTTCATTCTTCGCTTATGAGTCGTCCTGTCCCTTATATAAAAACATCCCCAAAGCAAAATGGTGGGTTTTCACCCACATACTTCAAACTAGGTATAATGTACTTGGGATGCAATTCTTCTAACACAACAAGTTGAATGTTTACCACAAAGTTCTATTTAGGTTTCATCTGACCACATGATATTCTCACAATCCTCTTTTGGACCATCCAAATGCTCTCTGGCAAACTTCAGATGGGCCTTGACATGTAATAAGCAGGGGGACATGCTTGGCACTGCAGGATTTGAGTTCCTCTCTGCATAGTGTCTTACTGATGGTAAGACTTTGCTCCCAGCTCTCTGCAGGACATTTATTAGGTCCCTCTGGATTTTTGATTACTGATCTCATGATCATTTTGACCCCACAGGATGAGATCTTGAGATTATCAATGGCCTTATATGTCTTCTATTTTCTTACATTTGCTCCCACAGTTGATTTATTCACACCAACCTTCTTGTCTATTCTAGATTCACTCTTCCAAGTCTGGCAGAGGTCTACGATTTTCTTCCTGGTGTTCTTCGACAGCTCTTTGGTCTTGTCCATGGTTGAGTTTGGAGTCTGACTGTTTGAGACTGCTGACATGTGTATTTTATACAGATAACAAGGTCAAAAAGGTACCATTATTACAGGTGGAGAACAGAAGAGCTTCTTCAATAAGAAATTACAGGTATTTTAAAAGCATATAATTCTATAATTTGTAGGCTTGATCTTATAAATTAGTTTGATTATAAATTAGAAAATCTCAGTTATGTTAATAAGAATTTCCAAATCACAGTCATCAACCTGTGTACTAGATCCCTTACCCACAAACCCATAATTCTCAAAACAAATTCTACCAGGAACTACCAGGAATTAAGCCACTACACAAATAATCAACTCTTTTATTAGCACAGGTTATGTACCTAAAGCATATCAATTAGTAGTAATCAAATCACAAATTAAAAAACCTGACCTTGACCCAAGTCAACTCTCCAAATATAGGCTTCAAGGCTCACTTTTGTAAGTAACTTCAAGTAGAAGCACTTATGTTCATACCTATATAGGAACGATTAACTTTATCAGTCAGTCTTTATAAGAGCAGTCTCTAAGCTGTTAATTTTGGTGCCCACAAGGTTCTGATTTAGACCCACTATTTATCTCCCTGTATATGCTGACTCTCTAAAATGAATCAGACACTCTATCACTTTCTGTTGCTATGCTGATGACACACAGCTGTATGTTTCACCTAATTCAGATGAGAGACATCATCTCGATAAAGTTATTTAATGGCGCACAATAGACGTCACTGTAATTAGTAACTATTAAATAAACGATAACCTATAAGCTTATAAATAGTAACTGTTTATTTGAAGCCAACAGCCAACACCTTTTTACACAGAGTACCTTTTAACTGATTAGAAAACTGGGCTCACTAGTGGAGCAACAAAGGTGAGTTCACCCAATCATCCATGAATAATGAGTTTGCATTCCAGTGTTACCATAGCTGCCCGTGGCCAGGAGTCAAGAGACTGGCTGCGCTTTCAGGGCTTTGTTCCAGTATTAATCACAGTAACATTACCTAATAATATTAATCTTTAAACTCATGCATACAAAGGTGGTAGTTGTCCTGTTATAATGCAATTGGTTTTGACAAAAATGTTTGCGCAATCACAAGTATGGTAGTATATGAGAATAAATTTAAAGCATGTATTTGGATTAGACCAAAACACATGCTGAATTCTATCTGTCTACTACTTGTATACACATGTACTACATACTCAAATTATATTCTACACACATTCACAGAGGGCCCAAGCCTTTCTCCAGACATCTTCATAAAGCTGTTTTTACAGACTGAGAGATCATTTAGCGGCTGCTTAGTAGGGTCATAAAATGAGAAGCTGGTAGCAATGGTAGTGCAGACTCAGCTGCGGGGGACTGATGGGACCAGAGCAAAAAGACCAGCCACAGCTGAAACCTGACTCTCCGCCTTTGTGGCATTAAAAGAACCCCACACAGACCCACTGGCACCATCAGCACCAGAAGAAGGAAGCGAAGTAGAAAAGCAGAGGAGACAAGAAGAGAAATAGCATTAGAGGAAACCGACATTAAGAAAGATTAAAGAGTAGGGGGTGGGGGGATTAGAGAGTGGGGATAAGATGAAGGAAATACACACACACACAAATAGGTTATTATTATTTTAAGTAATGTGATGTTCACTGGATCTCCTTAATCTATCTGTTTTTATTTAGTTGTTTATTTTTTTATTCCTTCAACTTGTCCATGATGTGCAGAAATGTATCAGGGACAGGTCCAACAAAGTGCAAAATATGTCAGGATTCCTAGAACACATTTACACAACAAACAATGCAGACTAACACATGTACATTAAAACACACATACAAACTTTGAGTATTATTTACTTGACTACTGTATTGGTATGATAAGAGCAAAATATAATAATGGAAATAATAATGTGACAACCACATTGATTGACCACTGTGTTAGAATTTATGAGACGTTTGAGGGAAGAGCCATCTATTTAACCACACAACAGGTTAAATTTTGATATGAAAGCTGTGATATAGCAGGCACAGAATTGTGGAAGGAGATCCCAAGGAACGTCTGTGCGCTCAGTGCAGCTCTGTAGATAGGGGTTCCGCACATAATATTGATGCGAAGAAAAGTCGTAAATATTACCGTAAAGAAATTCAAATATCAGGCAGTTAAAAGAGGAAGAAGTATTCTGAAATGGGAAATTGACATATATGGACATTTATAAAAAATGATATAAACAGAATCTAAACTAGAGCAAGATTTATTGTAATTTTTAGGACTTTACAAATTTGTTTAATGTTAATGAATATTAAAAGGTGTACTATTATAATGTCATGCGATTACTAAAAATGCGGATTTATCAAAGTTTGCAAAATAAAAATGTATAAAATAAAAAATTAATTTTCTAAAATATTCATAAAAATGGAAATAAATGAACTCTTCATATATTGAATGGGAGATTTCAGTGACACTGGTTTGCATCTGTATTCAAATCTGTCTTAAATTGTTCAGTATTTTACATTATTTCAACATTTGCATTGCTTATAATAAGCATCAACTACAGATGTTTGTTATATAGAAATATACTGATCTTCACTATGTTCAACCTCATTCCAATATTCATTCTCATTCAGCTTATCCCTATCCAATGAGCACATCTGTGCAGCCAATTATCGCATCAATGATGGCACAAGACGAAAGCTAAAAATACTACTTTGTTTACTGTTGATCTTGTGAAGAACCATGTTGACTGATATCTTGTTGAAATCTGTTTGCCTGTCCTTGTGTGCTTTTCTGTAAGTGAGTGCATGTGTATGTATGTGTGTGAGAGAGAGAGAGAGACCACAAGAGAAAGTAAAGCAATCCAAAGACAGCCAGAAAGCTTGTTTCTCAATATGTTCTTTATATTTTTCTGTCTTGTGTTGAACAGCAGTAATTTCTCTCTTTAGGAACTTATTGCACCCAGTGCCTCAGGGGAAGAGGAATGATAATAAACAAGCCACGGCCCAGTAGCAATCCAAGGTGCAGTGGTTGGAAACCTCTGTTCCAGGATACAGAGCATGATAGAGTCGCAATGGGCAAATTGGCAGTGTTAAATTTGACACAGCTGAAGTTACACTTGATTTTACCACTCAGCTGCATTATTTATCCAGTTTACTGCAACACAGCTGAGTTGGTTAGACATAGTAAGTGCTGTTATGTCTCATAACTGCTACTGGGGATGTCAGTCAAGCCAAATACATCATATCAAAATCATGATGCAGGGCCAAAAACTCTCACTGCACCTCCGCACTTTTAAAAAAGGGAGGGTACACTGTGGGCATATGTGCTGCTGCCCTTCACCAGATATTTTCTTATTTTACATTCTTTTATCTAAATTTAATACATTATTTCTGTCTTTGTCGGGCGTAACTGGTAATGGGTCAGTAGGTTGTTTGGCTTTTTGCCGACCTGTGCTACTTTTTCAGCTCCAGATAAATTTTTCACAGAGTGTGGCACAGAATATGAATATGAATAGTTCTGTTAATGGTGTGGCATGTGGACTTACACTCTGTTTGCTTTGTGATTAGAGTAATGTTCACCAATGTATTTCTCGCCTCTGTGATTTGTCATTGGATGTCACATTCTGCCGGTTTGGTTTGCTCCAACGAGGCCATGGACTATTTATCAACCTGGTTCTCCCTGATATTAGAGAATGTTGAAAGGGTTGCTGGTCAACTATTTTAACTCCTGTCGCTGTACACTGCTGACCTTGAGTTTGTGAAATGCACTATACAGTATATAGCTTGAAATTATTATTATGTAAAATGGTTATTATAATATAAACAGTCATTTTTTTTTTCAATATGCACTATTCATATATATTAATTCTATTAAAAAATATTTTATTGCACATATACTATACAGTATATGGATTTGCTTCATAATGTTGTGTAGTTTTATAATGTAGTTTTATTTTTTTTGACATTTTACATTTCCTAATATCTGTACTGTTTCCTTGATTATCTTTATGAATGTGATTATGAATGTGATCAAAAATAAGTTATAGTGCTTGAAAAAAACTTTATTCCCTCTCACCTCCATGACCACTGAAAGTGCAAAGAAACCACTGAATCCAAGAGATCAAAGCAAACTACTTTACCCAGAATGCCTTAGTTTCACTGCTTGCCTCTTCACCTGCTTCCAATTACTTGAGCGCCTCTAGATCTTCTCTTATAAGTCGTAAATAGGCAGAAGGGTTTGCAGAACCATGCGGCTGAACAATATACATTCACTGCATTGTTGTTTATTGCCATGCCTTGTAATGTCTCAAAAAAGCTAGTTTTGTGATGTTTTGCTTTAGTTTTGTGAACTGTTTTTTTGCACTGACTTCTGTTTTTTCACAGACGTGCCCAGTTTTGTTTGACTTCCAATTAAAGTAATCTTTTGAATACTATCTGAGTTGAGTTTTTATCCCACCTGTTTTTGTTTTCTCCCAACACTTTTGTTGTCTCCATTCTTTGTGTTCATTACAGTTTGCTCCGCCTTACACAATGGAGACAACAGACACGCGTTTTTTCAACAAGCAGTTGGAGGAGGCATGTGCAGCACACTGGGTTGTGAAAGTTCGGCAGCAGCACAAGGGCAACCAAAGTGGAAAATCTGAAATTCAAACGATGGACCAGATACCAAGTATCAGTACCAAAATCTCAGGAAAATATTCAGCAAAAGAAGTGTAGGCTTACCAGGATGAAAAATTGATCTGCCAACCTGGTTGTTTCCCACCAACAATAAAGTCTATGCATTGTCAGTCCCAAAAAAAGAAAGACACATTCAATGGGCCCTCAAACTAATCTATATCATACACTCCATTCATACAGCATCTACAGGCTTCCTTTGTATAAAATGAAAATTAGGAGGGCTTTGGGCAATTATTGATTACTTGGGATTAAATAAAATAACTGTTAAATGTCCCTACCTATTGCCCTTAACACAGCAACAAATATGAAAAGCTTTTATTTTTAGGTTGGACTTAAGTAGTTCTTAAATTTTTATCTGGTGATGATGAGAAAAGGTTATGAGTGAAAAACAGCATTAAGCACCACCTCTGGCCACTACAAAGAAGAAAGTAATGTTGTAGGGTTTCACTTTGGTACAAAGTGGTTTTAAACATTTTATCAGTGAGGTTCAAGGAGACATGCTAGGTAAATTTGTTTTCACATATATTGAAGATATTTTGATATTCTTCCGGGATCCTAAGAGCCACGTCACGTATGTCAGATTATGCAATGTCTGTTTCAAAATCAGCTTTTTATCAAGCAGAAGAAGTGCCAGATCCACCAGCAAAAGTTTGAGTTCCTTGCTTATCACATTGGGCCAGAGAAACTACAGTGGAATCTCCAAGCCGTGAAAGCTTTCAGCAATCTCAGGAAGACAACCTGATCAAACACAAACATTTGTGCTAGAGATGGCAGGGGGATATCCCTAAATTATCCCATAGCCTTAATCTCCAGAAAGACATTAGCTGAACAAACTATGCTGTTCCCAGTCAAGAGCTTCTGGCAATTAAATCGGACCTAAAAGGGTGGAGGCATTGGCTGGGGGTGA
>JAOUQV010000034.1:8845455-8861163 GCA_028565295.1 Aspidoras spilotus | reverse complement strand
ATGCTGTTCAATCAGAAGCTTAATATTCCACACTGGTGAGGTGGATAGATTATCTTGACAAAGGAGAAGTGCACACTAACACATATAAACCTTTTGTGTACATATTAAAAGACTCAGGTCTTTGACTTCAGCTTATGAAAAATAGGAGCAAGAACAAATTGTTACGTTTATAGTTTTGTTCAGTATTTATACAGTATCTTTACATAACCTACAACCTTATTCTTTTAAAAATCTAAAACCAAGTTATCTTGGTTGTTAACTTGCATAAAAACACAGTGAAAAAAACTGAAGTAAACAAAATAAACATAGACATCAGAGTTTTGTCATTGGTATGTGAAGGTTGTTCCAGGGGCCCATCCAAAACTCCTCATCATCTGACAGCGTGTGACCACTTGATGAATCAAAGGTCTCATTGTCCACTCTGGACTCCTTTTCTTGATGACAGCTACCCTTCTCATAGTTCATATGTGCTTTAATGTTGTTGGATTTTGTCTCCATACTACACCCTACGGACCAGGTTATAAGTGCAGTGTCAAGGTTGTTGTTAGTCATAGAGGAACTCATGCCAGTAGGTCCAGTTGTAGGTCCATTATCCACTGTACTATTTAAAGGCAAATTTTCCTCCTGTGTGACTTCTAATTTGTCTAGTTTCTTAAAACGTTTTCCCAAATGACCAGGTGAAAAATGTTTTATGTTATTAACATAAGATGGCCGACGGGTTCTAATAATTGTACCATTTTGTGCCAGGTACACTGAGCCGTTGATGATGCATTGAGTGGTAACATTAGGCCGATGGCTCCGCTGGATGTCAGGACCACTGTCCTCTCCTGTAGTTGTGGACTCACTATCTAGCCCCACTATTAACTGCATCTGCTTTCCTCTGACTGCCTGAGAATGAAAAACCACAGAGACAGAGAAATGCATAAAACAGCCACAATGACAGATTATATTCTGGATTTAGAAATATTTGTCTTAAGATTTGGCACAGTTTGTCATTTTGAAAGTACTTTTAGACCTGTAACAATTACATACTTATTATAATAAATTAGTATAAACTAGTATATATTAATTACATGAATAAAGTAATATTTATAAGACTTATCCTCACTCTCACACAATATGATCATGTCATGAGACGCAATGCAATGGATCAGTCAGTCCTACTTTCTTCATTTCAGGATTCTGTTCATATTTTCCTAGACTGGAAAAAACTTTGCCAAGCTTGTACATAGCTACTCGGGTCTGTAGAATATGTTTTACAGCACACTTTCTACCATCACAATCTCATAGTTTTTATTAGCAGGCAGCAGAGGGCACTAAAATTACAAACTGTTCCTTTAATCCAAGTAGAGCTAAGGCATAGACACAGTGGAGCCAGAAGATGGAAGTAATAGTGTACCCAGTATGTAGAAAGGAAATAAGTGATGAAGAATTAAGTTAGAGGATATGAAAAATGGACAAAGATGAACATTTCAATCCCGTTCATCTGAGAGCAGAACAGGGTGTGGAAAAACAGTTGAAATGTTCCCAGAGAAAGAGGAAAATCACTGCACTTCTAAACTCGAAGAAATCAAAATCAGCCTTACTTTTATAGTACACGTTAATGATTTCTTTGCTCCTTAGAATGCAGTGGAGCCTCCCGATTGTATTTCTGCATCAGAATTTTCTTCAGTTTCTTCAGCTTCTGATGCTGAGCCATTATCAGAAGTTATGGCATCTTCATCCTCCTCAGCAATTGATGAGAGTCCTCCTAACACCTCGTCTGAGCTCTTGGTCACGCTACCTTCCGATTCTGATGTCTGTGATGCTATATCATCGCTCATCTCACCTGAGGACTTTTGGCTCACCTCTGTAATTTCACCTTCATCCTCATCTTCCTCATTTTCGTCCACTTCTTCTTGTTGCTTCTCCTCTTCATCTGTTTCCTCAAGCTCTTCTTCACTCTCTTCCCTAATGGTATCCTGTGAACTATGTGTTATGGTGGATGTTTTCAAACGGCTTATTGTTGCTGATCTGGAGGTAGCAGATCCACTCTCACTACCACTGAGTGAGATTTGATCTGATCCTGCATCCCCTGATGCTGCAGATCCACTAACATCTTCCTCAGATGCTTCTTCAGACCCTCCACCTGCAGAACTTCCGGATCTCACAGAGGAACGAGTTGATGATGTCTTGGAGCCTGAGCCACTGAGCATGCTTTCTGAACTGGATCTTACTGAAGATCCTCTACTGGCTTTGGTTTGTGATGATGACACCTCTGATCCAGTTTCAAGCTCCTGTGATTCCACACTTTTATCTTCATCCTCCTCAGATTCCTCTTCAGATTCTTTCTCTGCACTTGATTCTTCCTCCTTTTCTGTAGCTGATTCCTCATCTGATTCCTTCTCAGTTCCCATTTCCGACTTTGATTTACTTTCTTCCTCGGATTCCTCTGGTTCCTCTACCTCTGACTCAGAGTCTACTGTACTCTCGGTAGCATCTTCCCTATCAAGATCTACTTTTAGGTACTCTTTGTCTTGAGTAAGCATGCTTCCCATCTCTGATGCTTCTGATCCACTTGGTTCAGGTTCACTGACACTGATAGAAACTGGTGCACCTGTTATACTTTCTTGACTGTCAATACGACGTGCAGATGTCAGCTTTGCATAGTCTTTGTCCTTTTTGCCCTTTCTAAATATCATTGGGAAGATTTTGGCCTTCTTCCAATGTGATACACGAATCGGTTCAACTTTCTTTCCAACTGCAAGCAGTTTGCTAAGTTTAATGACAGACTTTAGCCTCTTCGCAGCTTTGGATTCCTCTGTCTCAGGCTCCACTTTTTCTTCAGAAACTTCAGAATGAAATTCCGGTTCTGCTGATTCAATATCCTCCTCTGGAGTAATATCTTCAAATTCCACCTGCCTACCACGCCCACGTCCCCGCCCATATCCGCCTCTGCTCCGACCCTGTAGTGAGACCAATTCCTTTAGAAATCTCAGACATCTGATCATTAACACGGTCAAGCAGAGTAAAAAGTTTATATTCTGTAACTACAGAAGTAACCGAAAGTACACTTCATACATATGGTATAAAATTATAAATTTTTAATGAGCTACCAGTAAATAAAATGAGTAATATTACCTCTGGGCCATAAGCATTGTAGTAGTAGCCATCGTCGTCCATTATGGCCTCACCATACTCATCATACATAGGAGCTATCAACCTCCTGCGGCTGCCGTATGGAGGATATGGATCATACCTGCATGATAACACAAGAAGGTAATGTATATGCATAATACAATATATGCACAGGCTGCACAGAAAAAGTAGATAAAATGCCAAAATACATAGGGATAAACTTCCCCCCCATAATATTTAGTTAATTATATGTTTTGACTATTTAACTTGTGTCTGAACATAATATCACTTATAATGAAATACAAGCAATAGATATTTCTTGTACCATTATAATTCCTCCAATGCTAATATGCATATCTGATGAGTATCACACAAGCTATTAGAAATATGTATAGGGTGGTTACGGTATAAATGTTTTAGTATTATTAAGTGCTATGTCTACATTGACATTAGGTAAGAAAAGAGGATGCCAGGAATGACTTATATAGGAATGACCTAACTGCCCAAATCAGGCAAGTAGACTTTCAGATACTCAGCAAATCGATGCTGTGTTTGTTCCCCAAATTATAGAAAAAAAAACAAAAGCAAAATAAAAAAAACAAAAATAAACTAAATAAAGTTTGCTTCAGTAACCTTATAGACATAGATCTAGTTAATACTGAATGCATAGCCAACACCATCGATATAAAGCTAGGACTGTTAAATATTAGATATCTTGCTTCTAAAAAACTATAACTGATAAAGAATTAGATGTATTGCATCTAACTGAAACTTGGAGTAAAACTCAATGAGTACTCAACATAATATAAAGCTAGATACTGCTATATACACAGCAATCTCGTCTAACTGGAAGAGCAGGCGGAGTGGCGGTAATTTGTAATGATAATGTAAATTTCACAGAAAAACTTGAACATCAATTCTCTTTGTTTAAAGCTTTCTCTGTTTATATAATGTATAAGACAAAATAAATAGTCAGTTTTAGTAATTATTATTTTCATACCACCGGGACAATATTCAGAACCTCTTGTTGAATTTGCAGACTTCGTATTTAATCTAATCAGTCTTTTTTCTGGTGTATATCAGGCAGGTGTATATGCAAGCTTTAGCTAGTGCACTGAGCCCATCTCCGAAACAAACCTGATCCACCCTAATGAAAAATTTTACAGACTCTAGTACAAATATAAAATGCAGCAATTACATTATTACAGAGCCCACATTAGGACATCATGACTGATTTCTAGCAGGTGATCGATAGTTCAAATCCAACTTCTGTGCTGCAAAGCAAGACTTTAACTAGAGAAATGGGTGGGTAAATTTACATTGGGCTGGACTGGATGCTGGGATTTCTGCATGAGTCAAAGTGGCTGGACCTCTTGTTAAATGACATCATTTGCCGTGGAATATTTAAGTTCAGTCCCTTGTGGATTCTTGGCAATTTGTTTTACTGTTATATGCTATTAATAATATTTAATTCCCTGTATTTTTCTTTGCCCATATCATGCAGTAAATAAAAAGTTAATTTATTTAAATTATGTGTATCAATTTAGTTAACTGTTAATTTCATGTGAGGTCTTAGGGACAGGAAACCTAGTCATGTTACTAGCTTTGCATAATAACAATCGATGCAAATATTGTTGGCTTTATTTTTAATCTAATATTCTTGTGACTTGCAGTGCAAGGGTATGATTTCTTGGTGTTTTTAAACAGTTTGATGGTGCAACCTAGCTCTGATGTCCACTGAGAGAAAGTCTCTGGAAATGACTCCAAGTAGGTATGAAAGAATCACAGGCTATTTTCTACAAATATTACTTTATATATTTGTTATGTCATAATTATTTGTATAATATCAGCCTTAATCTTCTTCCACAGTTGCTAGGTAGAATGATAAACCAGTGGGAGGTAAGGCAAATCTGAGGTAAATCTTTGATGCCATCTATTGTGTGAAGTATAGGTCCTAATTAATCTACCTGATCTAATTGAAGAAAGACGCAGGAAGCTAATGATGGTTTAAACTGTGACACAGTGGCAGATGCCAACACTTAAAAATAGAGATTAAGCTCTAAGCATGTGCTAATATTTATTTTCGACTTATGTTTATGCTGCTTTCTGTTTGTGTATGTTTGCAACAAAACTGATGTTTATTGTCTGTTTTATTTCCAGCAAAACTGTTCATCTCTCTCTCCCTCTCCACACTTAAAGTAATATCAGCTTGGGCGCAGGTGCCCTGTCCAATCTTGAGTAATTGAAAACATTTGGAGGAAAACAAGGGTGTGAAATTACAGGGGAATAGAAGAAAAGCAGAAGAAGAGAGGGATTATATCTTCCTAGAATACAGTATTTTTAAAATATTCTAGCACTATCCTTTAAAAATCACAATGATTATAAAAGTAGATCCATCATTTAAAATGTATTGGACACATGAATGAACAAACAAACGCAAACTACCAATCTTGAGTAATTTGCACTATTTATGTTTGTGCAAGGCTATCCAAGAAGCACTGCTGCTATATTCTGAATTTAATAGCAGGCTGTAACAGCCATCTAAAACTATATAGATTGAGATCACTCCCTTATGTGTTTGCAAAATAAAGAAACGCTTGCAAAAACAGCAAGAGTGAGCACATTACTAACCCGGACATTTATCCCAGCTCCTCCCTTGTTTCTCTGATTTTAATGCACAATTATATATTACTTACTCTATTCTAAAACTTCTGTGCTATTCTGAAAACTGCTTATTTCACAACTCATCATAGGCAGATGTAAGACCTTGTAGAAAAGGAGATAACAGGTTTTTCCTATTTGTACCACTGTAGTGGAATATATTTATCTATTCAGTACAATTTATAACTGCCAAATCTGAAAAAGCTGGAAGGGAATGGAAAATGAATATTAAAATAACACAGAGCATTTCTTACATTTATTTTCTTTATTACATCAATTTTATGTTTTGGCTGGTTAACTTTGTTTCATGCTGATGAATGCCATTCCTAATTACAAATACATGCGACAGGGAAACTTGTATATAATATATACTAATTTCAAGTATGTGATGTAAAGTGATTCTATTCATGCATAACCCAGGAAAGGTTGAATTTTTGATTATTCCCTTTACTATGTAGTAAAGAGTAGTAACAATATGAAGTATAAAACTTCCCTATACATATTGTTACTCACAAATTGTATTCACGCCGGCACAGTGGAACGCATAGAGAAACTTGAAAATCGATATTTCAAATAATCTTATTCCCATTCTTGAAGCGATGAAGTAATTTCCTACTGTAACTCTTCAATGAGATGATATATCAGAAGCAAACAAAATCAGAAACCCACTTGAAATGCACATTTGTTGTTTCTCTGCTCTCGTTGTTACTGTTTTGCCTTGTGTTTCTATGTGTTGTGCACTCATTAAATCCGTCTTGCTCGATTTATTATTTGTATTACAAGTTCACATATTAACATTGCGTGCACACATAAAAGACAGAATGAGTAATTAGTAGGCAGCATCACCACTGCTTTCTCTGGTTTTTGCCCTTGAGCAGCTGGCATAGTCGACAGATGCACAGAAGTTTATGCTTGCTTAATGCTGGAATTGTAATTGTGACATTATGCACTGTACTTTCATATGTAACCTTAATTATAATGGAGATTTAACAGTCCTTATGCTATGCAAATTCTAGTGGCCAATTTAATAGCCCACAAATGCACAACCTCTACAAAAGGGTTATAGCAGATATTTTCCAAAAGAAAAGAGAATACACACATCTTACCATAGTATACAGGTAATAACTATTTAGGTTTTGGGTGAAGCAGTATGGAAACCATCCAAATCATCCCACAAAATCATAACTGTTAAATGTTGTAAAACATTGCCACCTATACACACAAAAAAACTGTAAAAGAATACTTTCCAGAACAGTGATGCCTTACATAACTGTAATAGTACTGAATAGTATTCTTTCCCACAGTCAATACCAGATCCCATATAGTGTGTCAATATCAGAAAAAAAACCATACCCTATCATCAATCTTTATCTATTTTATCTTTATCTATCAATTTATTATCTCAAAACCACTAAAACTAATACTGAAGTAACCACTGATCTCATAGAAGGAGTAGATAAACAATGATACTATTAAATAGCATCATGTAATTGGAATGACCAAGCCAAAAATTATGCACCATGAACCATGGTTCAGGGCACCAGTAAAAAGGTAATACCAATGAAATAAAAAACTATGACTATATGTTTAGGTTTTTATAATAACTTTAAATACTTTTAAATACTTTTTTGAAGTTTTCTCTGGCTGATCCAATTTTCTTTTTGCAATAATTCACAAATCTTAATAACTGATATTGTATTTACAATAAAAAAGACAACATATAAAATGTAAAAGTAAAACATTTTGAAATTTCTTGCCAAATATTAGCTCATTTAAAATTTTGTGACACCAACACATCTCAAAATGTGGCAATAACAAAAAAAAGTTAAAAGTACAAACAATTGCAACTCAGAAGGTCAATTGGCAATAGGTCATTAAGATGACTGGTTATAAAAAGAACATCCTGGAGTGGCAGCAATTCTCAGAAGTAAATATAATAATATTAAATAATAATTGATACTTTATTGATCCCCGTAGGGAGCACACTACTGCTGCACACTACTGAGGCAAACGGGGAGCAGTTGGGGATTGGGTGCCTTGCTCAACGGCAGTTCAGCCATGACTTGCCCAGAGTACCCTTTCCATTAAGCCACGGTTGACCCACAAATGATGGGAATAGAATTGTCAATTCACCCAATTCTGCACTGAAAAATAGTGGAGCAATTTCAGAAAGGACTTTGACAGTGTAAAATTGCAAGAGTTTGAACATATCATCATCTATAGTGCATATTATCATCAAAATATTCAGAGAATCTGGAAGAATCTCTGTCTGTAAGGGTCCATACTGGGTGCCCGTGATATTCTTTTCCTTAGACAGTACTGCATCACATACAGGCATGCTTCTGTATTGGAAATTACAAAATAGGCTCAGAAATATTTCCAGAAAGCATTATCTGAACACAATTCATCTTACATTCCACCGTTGTCAGCTAAAACTATAGTTCAAAGACGTAGCAGTATCCAAACAAGATCCAGAAGTGCAAACGTCTTCTCTGAGCCAAGGCTGTGGCAAAGTGGAAAACTGTTTTATAGTCAGACAAATCAACATATTGAGTTTTTTATGGAAATCAGGGACGCTGTGTCATTAGGACTAAATAATGAGAAGGACAACCTAAGTTATCAGCGCTCACTTCAGAAGCCTGCATCTTTGATGGTATGGGGTTGCATTAGTGCTTGTGGCATAGGTACCTTACAAATTTGGAAGGACACCACCAGTGTTGAAAGGTTCTAGAGCAATATATACTCCCCTCCAGACAATGCATCTTTCAGGGAAGACCTTGCATTTTCCAACATTACAATGCCAAACCACAAACTGCATCAATTACAATGTCATAGCTTCATAGAATAAGGGTCCGGAAACTGATCTTTAACCTATAGAAAACATTTGGAGTATCATAAAACCTACGTTAGACTAGAATGGGTTAACATTCTTATCCCTCAAATCGAGCAACTTGTCTTCTCAGTCCCCAGATATTTACAGACTATTGTAAAGAGAAAAGAGGATGTCGGACAGTGGTAAACATGGCCTTGTCCTAACTTTTTTGAGATGTGTTGTTGTCATTAAATATAAAATCCCCTATTTTTTCTCTTTAAATGATACATTTTCTTAGTTTAAACTTCCACATCACTACATTTTGTTTTTATTTACAACTTGTACTTTGTCCCAACTTTTTTGGAATCAGGTTTGTACAGAAAATAAGAGAGTGTGAATAGTTTGACATTTTTAACTAGAAGTTATCACTAGTCTTGTTGCAGAGAATCTGGAAAAATCACTTAATCTAAACTTTTGCCCAGTTATAATTATATATTGTTTTATGTTAAATACAATTGTTATTTTATTTTTTTTCTGTGAGGTTGGAAAATAGTATGTAAATTCTCTAGATTCTAATGCACCTTTTCATTTGTACACTTTTACATTGCTAGTAGACTGACGGAAGAGTGTGTTTGGAGGAGGGAGTAAGAATTGTCTGAATGAAAGAATAATAATAAATGAAAGCATTGCATAAAAAAAGGTATAAAATCGAAATAAAGATAATATAAAACCGAGGATATTGTAAAAGGTGTGCAGTTTAACCTGCAACTAGGGCAGAGAAAGGGTGTAATAACCAAAACAGATTAAAGATTAGTGTAGGCTACAGAGAAGTCAATTTATACAACAGCTGAATGCCATTGAATAATGGTGTACTGCACTGGATAATCCGCACTACACATCTGATAAGATGACATTAGAGGAACACAGATAATACAGATTAATAGAGAGAAAAAATGTCACATTTAAAAATGCTCTACGAGTCAAAACTGACTTACTCACTTAGAAAAAGTGATTCTATTTATTATATATGTATATCTATCCTCTAGCCACAGTTTCTCAAAATTCAGTGAGATTAGATAAGACTTTTTAATCAGAAACAACACTAATATGTAAAATAAGGGCAGGTTTCTTTGTCTTTCTTGATCTAATTGTGATTCTCCTCGTATTCACTTTCAGGCACTGGGGCAGATTAGAGCATAGAGAAACGGGAACTTTACTACAATACATTGAAAAAGGCTAGCCCATAAACAAACAAGGCATTTCATACCGGTAACTGTGATTTACCATGATCAAACCAGCCATTAGAGAGCCAGTGTATTTCAAGGGCCTGTTCCAAGCCCGCCTAAATTGTGAGGGTTGCATCAGGAAGGCCATCCAGCATAAAACATTTGCCAAAAATGAAAATGCGAGTTATTAAATGTGTCTTCATACGGGATCGGTCGCGGCCCAGGTTAACAACGACCGCCACCAGTACTAGTGGCAAACAGTGTACTGTCGGAAATTGGGATACTGTTTGCCGAAGATGACGAGGAGTGAAGCAAGTGAAGAGACGGAGAGAGAACAGGAGTGTTAAGGTGGATATTTTGTGTGTGCAGAAGACAAAGTGGAAGGCTAGCAAGGCTCGAAACATTGCTGCAGGTTTAAAAATGTTCTATCATGGTGTGGATAGAAAGAGAAATGGAGTTGGGCTGGTCCTGAAGTAGGACTATGCAAAAAGTGTTGTTGAGGTGAAAAAGGTGTCAGATAGGGTAAGGAGTTAGAAGGTATAATGGTGAATGTTGTCAGTGGCTATGCTCCACAAGTTGGCTGTGAGTTGGAAGAGAAAGAGACATTCTGGGGGGGAGAGGGGAGAGATCCAATTGGTGCAGATTTCAATGGGCATGTTGTTAAAGGAAACAATGGAGATGAGGAGGTGATGGGCAAGTTTGGTGTTAAGGATAGGAATCTATAAGAACAGATGGTGGTGGATTTTGCAAAGATGATGGAAATTGCTGTGGAAAACATTTACAAAAAAATGAGGAGCACAGGGTGACCTACAAGAGTGGATGCAGGAGCAGTCTCCTATCTTTCTTAAAAGAGATTGGAGACTGTAAGGTAGTGGCAGAGCATAGTGAAGCTAGACAACATTGGAGGATTGCAGGATGACACTGGTAGTCAGGAAGACAAGGATGGCAAAAGTAGAGAAGGACAAAACTGTGGAAGTTAAGAAAGGAGGAATGCTGTGAGGTGTTCAGAAAAGAGTTAAGAAAGGCTTTAGGTGGTAACAAATAGGTGACAGATGACTGGGTAGCAGCAGCAATAGTGATTATACAGACAGACAGGAAGGTACTTGGTGTGTTATCTGAACACATGAAAGACAGCAAGGAAACCTGGTGGTGTAACGAGAAAGTGCAAGAGATTATTCATAGAAAGAGGTTAGCAAAGAAGAAATGAGACAGGCAGAGGACTGAAGAGAGTAAGCAGGAGTATAAAGAGAAGAAGCGTAAAGACCAATTCCCAAGCAGAAGGCCTATGATGAGGTTTATGAGATGCGAGGCAGAGAGATAAAGCAGGAAAGGATGTGCAACGTGTCAGGGCGATCAAGGATAGAAATGGAAATGTACTGACAGGTGAGGTAGAGGTCTGGAAATGTATAGGAGAGGTGGTAATGTCATTTTTGACTAGATTATTTAATGAGATTTTTGAGAGTAATTTGACACATGAGGAATGGAGGGAAACTGTACTTGTACCAATTTATAAGAACAAGGGTGATGTGCAGAGTTGTAGCAATTACAGGGGAATAAAGTTAATGAGTCACACTATGAAGATTTGGGAGAGAGTTGTTAAAGCTAGGCTTAGACAATCAGTGACGGTTTTTGAACAGCAGTATGGTTTCATGCCAAGAAAAAGAACCACAGATGCAATTTTTGCTGTGAGAATGCTGATGGAGAAGTATAGAAAAGGTAAGAAAGAACTACAGTGTCTTTGTGTATTTATAGAAAGCTTATGATAGGGAGGAACTGTGGTGTTGTATGAGGAATTACTGAGTGGCTAAAAAGTCTGTTAGATTGGTGGACATGTATGAGAACAGCATGACCGTAGTGGATGTGCAGTAAGAGTGACAGGTAGCTTCAAGGTAAAGGTGGGACTGCATCAAAGATTGGCTTTAAGCCCCTTCTTGTTTGCTCTGGTGATGGACAGACTGAGGTCAGACAGGAATCCCCATGACTATGATGTTTGCCGATTACATCATTATCTGTAGTAAGAGCAGGGAACAGCTAGAAGAGAACTTGAAGAGGTGGAGTAATGCTCTGGAAAGGGGGCTGACTAAGAGACAGAAAGCAGAGCTGGAGATGTTGAGGTTCTCATTAGGAGTGACCAGGATGGACAGGATTAGGAACGAGAACATCAAAGACATAGCACAGGTTGGAAAATTGGGAGACAACGTTAGAGAGGACCGATTGAGATGGTTTGGACATGTGCAGAGGAGAGAAAGTGGATATATTGCAAGGAGGATGTTAGAAATGGAACTGCCAGGCAGGAGGCAGACAGGAAGACCAAAGAGGAGATATACAGATGTAGTCAATGTAGACATGCAGGTAGTTGGTGTGAAAGCAGGAGATGCAGAGAACAGAAAGAGGTGGAAAAGACTGACTCGCTGTGGTGACCCCTGATAAAAGGGAAAGGCTGAAAGAACTGTGGTTTACCATGTTTGTGAATGTATGTATATTTGTGTGGTAGACTATGTGTCTGTGTGTGCGTGTCTACATGGTGGTGTGTGTCTTAGGGGCATGGTCGCTCCGGAGACATACACCGCTACAAACTGCACGCCCATGAATCCCATTTCCGATCATAATTAGTCTGTGTTTAAATTAGATGCACAAATGGGGATCGGTGAGTTTGTTTTTTAACTGCTGCTTCCTTCAGTCCACTTATCCAGTCTCCTCGCTTGCCACGTTCCATGCCTGATCCCCTTACTGACTGTGTTTTTTTGTTGTGGCCTTAATATTTTTTGTTGAAAATATCTCCCTACACTAACGTTCTTTTTTTCTTCTTTTTTTACGGTTGGCAACCCTGACAATTAGCAAGAAGCATAGAGAGAAAGAGACTACTATTACCACAACAGTTGGAAGAAATTTTCAATACAGTCAATCGTATACGCTCTTGAGCTCTATGCAAGATATCAATTTGTGGGGTAAGGATGATTCTGACAAAGCTGTCATCTTTGAATTAAACAGCATTATTAATAATCTCAAGGGAGCTGGGAGCAAAATCACCAAGAAAACCATTAGTAACACAGTTCATTGTAATGGACTGAGATCTTGCAGCGCTTGCAAAGTCCCTCTGGTCAGAAAGGCTTCAGTATAGGCCCAACTAAAGTTTGCCAATTAATACTATAATTATTCAGAAATGGGTCGGGAGGTTGTTTTATTGTATTTGCAGGTAGAGAAATGCTGGACATGAACCAAAGTACACTATCCATAATGTCCAAGGGTATCTTCACTTTATGAAGGAGCATATAAACTGAGCTATATAGTAGTATCTTGAATGAGAACTACAGACCTTAGCCAAAACACTGAAGTGGGTTCATGGATGACAATGACTTCAAGCACAAGATCTTCAAGTGCCCTAACCAGTCTCTGAACCTTAATTTCACAGAAAATCTGTGGAGAGATTACTGTAAGATGCCTGATCTTTGTGCTTGCTAACAAGGGTTTTGCCACCAAGTAATAACTAACTAAGTCAGATGAGAATATGACTTAGTAAGAATAAAATACTCATTTCACTTAATCAAGTACAAACTAATTAAAAATGTTTAAGTTAAACAGGAATAATTTAGAACTTATAAATAGTTCAGACATGGAGAGCACTTTCCCCCCCAAGAAAACAAATGAAGACATTAAAGTGTTATCTACCTTTGATCAGTTACACACTAAATGAGATGAATGAGAAAAAAGTGATGTGTTATAATGTATTGGAAAAATACTGTATTTATATTCATAAATGGTGTGACTAATAGGACTGGCAGAACTATGACATTTATTTCAGTAATAGGGAGGTCTTTGCTAGACAAGCAGTAGATAGATAGGGTCTTTTATATTACACTACATCACACATTCACACAAAAAAAAAACACACACAGCCGGGTCTGACAAATGTTTGCTGGGTAATGGGGACGTCTGTGCTACTTGAGAGTGAGATAAATAAAGTGTAAGATACAGTGTGCAGTGGATTGGAGTGGATGGAGGAAGAGTGGTGTTTAATAATGCAGTACTAGAACAGGCCCAGTTTCTCAATGCAGAAGGCAGAGCTCCTCTCTTCTACACTGCCAAGTTTCAAATAGAACTCCAAAATGCCAGATTAGAAAACTACATTTTGATTCATTCATTTGATTCTAATTAACCTTCTCATCAAGCTAACTATTAACTTTTCCTTCTTGCACTGTACAGCCAGCGGATTTTATATTTTTAATTTATTTTTTATTTCACTAGGTGAAGTTGTTATTAAACCTGGGTCCCCAAAGTAGAATCTGCTGATGCTTGCGGAAACAGCTTTGCTAAGTCTAAATGATAAGGTGTGAATTACGTCCTTTTTCCCCTGTCCGTCCCGAGGCATTTCAATATTTTCTACTGATGTGAAAAAATTCATACAATTCATTCAATGAACATCAGTATTTCAGCAGATAAACTTTAGGAGTAAATTATTCTTAGTCCTGTTGTCTTCTTTTGCAAAAGTGTTTACTGTTTTGTTCCTCTCCCCCACATGCATGAATTGAAAGAAGGAAATATCCAAGTTAAAATAAAAGCAAGTTATGCTTAAATATTGTTTTCACCTTAACAAAATTTACCAGAATAAAAATTAAGAACATTATACATTGATGACTAAATCTTTACTTTTTAATTATCTCCAAACATTTTAATCTGAATATTACTGAATCCTCGCCATCCTTTTCCTCTGATTCTCTTTGGTGCACTGTGCTCTTTGTCAAGACGATTGTCCATTCAGTCTTAACTCAAAAGAGTCATGGCAACTTTAACAGTTTCTTCCTTAGAATCTGCTAATTTTAAACAGACATAACATTTTATACAAACCCGATTCCAAAAAAGTTGGGTTTGACAGTGTAAAATTACAAAGAGTTTGAACATATCATCTATAGTGTATAATATCATCAAAAGATTCAGAGAATCTCGAAGAATTTCTGTGTGTAAGGGTCAGAGGCAGAAAACCATACTGGGTGCCTGTGATTTTCGGGCCCTTAGACGGAAATGCATCACATATAGACATGCTTCTGTATTGAAAATCACAAAATTGGCTCAGGAATTTTTCCAGAGAACATTATCTGTAAACCCAATTCACTATACCATTCACCGTTGCCATTTAAAACTTTATAGTTCAAAAAGGAAGCCAAATCTAAACAAGATCCAGAAGCACAGACATCTTCTCTGGGCCAAGGCTCATTTAAAATGGACTGTGCTAAAGTGGAAAACTGTTCTACGGTCAGACAAAGAAAGATTTGAAGTTATTTATCGAAATAAGGGATGCCGTGTCATTAAAACTAAAGAGGAGAAGGACGAACCAAGATTTTATCAGCACTCGGTTCAGAAGCCTGCATCTCTGACAATATAGGGCTGCATTAGAGTTTGAGGCATGAGCAACTTACAAATCTAGAAGTACACCATCAATGCTGAAAGATATAAGCAGGTTATGGAGCAATATATGCTACTATCCAGATGCATTTGCCAACATGACAATTCCAAACCACATACTACATCAATCACAGCATAATGGCTATATGTGATGCTGTAGAAAAAGGGTCCAGTTACTGAACTGACCAGCCTGCACTCCAGATAGAAAACATTTGGCGTATCATAAAACGGAAGATCTGACAAAAAAAGACCTAAGACAGTTGAGCAACTAGAATCCTACATTAGACATAAATGCCTTAACATTCCTATCTCTCAACTTGAGCAACTTGTCTTCTCAGTCTCCAGGCATTTACAGGCATTTACAGAGAAAATGGGATGTCTCACAGTGGTAAGCATGGCCTTGTCCCAAATTTTTTAATATGTGTTGTTCTCACGAAATTTAAAATCACCTAATATTTCTCTTTAAACGATACATTTTCTCAGTTTAAACAT
>JAOUQV010000034.1:8775704-8788707 GCA_028565295.1 Aspidoras spilotus | reverse complement strand
CACCACAGATGCGATTTTTGCTTTAAGAATGCTGATGGAGAAGTATAGAGAAGGTCAGAAAGAGCTACACTGTGTCTGTGGATTTAGATGAAGCTTATGGTGAGCTGCCAAGGAACTGTGGTGCTGTATGAGTAATTCTGGAGTGGCTGAAAAGTATGTTAAATTGGTTCAGTACATGTATGAGAACAGCATGACAGTAGTAAGATGTGCTGTAGGAGTGACAGATACAGTAGTTTCAAAGTAAAGGTGGGACTGCTTCAAGGCTCAGCTATGAGCCCCTTCTGGTTTGCTCTGGTGATGAACAGAATAACAGATGAAGTCAGACAGGAATCACAGTGGACTATGATATTTGCAGATCACATTGTGTTACACATCTGTTGTAAGAGCAGGGAACAACTAGAAGCAAACTTGGAGAGGTGGAGGTATGCTCTGGAAAGAAGGGGGAAGAAAGTAAACTGTAGTAAGACAGAATACATGTGTATAAATAAGAGTGAGGCCGGTAGAAAAGTAAGACTACAGGGAGAAGTGGTCACAAAGATGCATATGTTTAAAATAGTAAAAGATTGAAACACATGATCAGAAAAGAAAAGCATAAAATGATCAGCTCCACAGAAATCAAAGAAGGTCTTCATTGGCCTGTGAGTACTGTAACAATCAGAAGATGCCTATGTAAAACCAGACTGTTTGCATGAAACCCTTGTAAACCCCATTGCTGAAAACATATGTTGAAAAGTTTACAGTTTTATAAAGAACCTATCGACTGACCTTTATTGGAAGTGGCACAATATTCTATGGACAGGTGAAAGTTTTTTTTTTTTGCACAGGCAACACAAACACTAAAGTTAAGCAACAGTACACTGTAATATGTTTAGGTACGACCATAATGGTTTGGGGATTTTTATCATATCAGAAGTTTATATATATCTAAACATTTCTTCAGTAATTAACAGAAAAACTAAATATGTAAAACAATTTTAGTTTATACTGTAGATATTCAAGTTTGTATAATGAATATGAAGATACTGCTATTTTTGAATAGTCAATTATATTTCATCTACATATTTAGTTCAAAGTGTGATATTTTGTTCATGTTTTTGTTTGAGATTGAATGTGCAGTACACATAGTTCCATTGTGTATACAGTAGTGTTCAAAATAGCAGTCAAATATAACTAACCAGATTACTCAGTATTTTGTTATAAATTATATTAGCACATAATTTCCAGTTGGTGCAGTAGATTATTAGAAAACCAGTATTCATGATATGCATGCTCTTGAGTCTGTGTATTTGAATAATAAATTCAAAGGAGTGTGTCATAATTGAATTAGAGAGTTCAATTTGTGAGGTCAATCATTCTGTGAAGAAACAGGTGTGAATCAGGTGACCCTAATTTAAGGGTGAAGCTAGCACATGTTGTACATATGAATTTCTCATTGAAAACCAGAGAAATATTGGTCATTCGAGACATTGTTCAGAAGAACAGCGTACTTTAATTTAAAAGTTGATTGGAGAGGGTAAAAATTATAAAGAAGTGCAGACAATGATCGGCTTTTCAGATAATATGAACTCCAGTGCTTTAAAATGGACAGCAAAACCAGAAAACATGGAAGAAGGTAGACTACCATATAAATAGATTGAATTATAGCTACAATAACAAAGGTTCAGCCAATGATCAGCTCCAGGCTAATCAAAAACAGTCTCAAGTACCATATGAGTACTGTGACAGTTAATATACACCTGTGTGAAGCTAATCTATTAGCAAGAAATCCCTGCAAAGTCCCACTGTTAAAAAAGATATGTAGAGAAGTGGACACATTAACTGGCCTTAAGAAAAATGGAGAAACATTCTGTGGACTGATTAATGTAAAATTGTTCTTTTTGGGTCCAAGAGCCGTAATGGTGGAAATGCAAGGTCTAAACCAGTACTAAATTAAGAAGCTGGTGAGTGTTGTATGACCTGTATATTTAATAAAAGTTCAAAGTTATGCTTCTGTACACTGTATTTATCTTAAAATTAGTTTAATGTTATGAAACATCAAACAGTGACAAATTAGAAACAATACAATAGATTTGGAAGGGAGAAAATACTTTGTCACAGCACTGTGCATCTCTAATAACAGTTACCAAGTATTTGCTTGAGCACAGTGCAGAGGGTTGCCACAAAGACTTACTGAGAAAAGCTGAGCAAGCTGAATTTAAGCACCAGGATTTACATTTAATCACTCTACTTTAAGGGACATATAAAAGATTGGTGATGTTTTTGAATATGCTAAGCAGTGGAAAAGAGAGCACTAATATATAGAGGCTTATATTTTGTGAAGATTATCTGTGTCTATGCCATGCTTTAATTAACGCCATACAGTCATGCTGTCAGAACACGTTATTGTCAAGGTCAATATATAGTGAATTGATTGACGGACCATACTAAAGTCTTTGATGTTTATATTACAAAAATATAAAGCCGAAATGTTTCCGTTTGGGTCCCTCTCATTTCCTGGGGTTATTATTGGGCATATAAAGTAGTCAATGCTTAGAATATAATGAAATATTCTTGACGTATTTGCAAGGTGTGTATGTATATGTGTGAAATCCATATAGATATGAGGAGGAGAACATGAATAAAATTGAATGATCATGTTGTTAATACAGGTCTACGAAAGAGAAAGGGATAGGGTTAATGCAGTGCATAAACAGTATTGAGAAATTGACTTATTAAAGTGAGTAATTAAATGAAAGGATTTTTATTTGGAGATCAGAGCTTGGCAGCAAAATGTTTTAACATTTAATGAAGTGTATAGGTTACCGCTAGCTAATCTTCAAGCATATTAGTATCCTTAGCTTCACTCCATATCTAAATGAAATAACCTGGCTTAGAGTCACACTATATTTGCACATTTAAACATAATAATTAGTGGTCTCCATGTGCTCTCAAATGAACAGTGTGTATTTTTTAATCTAATGGTATCCATGTTTGCTAGATATGAACATTATGAAAATACAACATTAATATTATAGTTTGCAGTCTAGCACTATGGATACAACACTATTATGTACATTGTAAGTTTTATTTTAATATAAGATTGCTGTAGCTTTACCCCTCCAGGGTGTTCATCGGAGGCTGTCACAATGAGCCGGTACTGGTCAATGGTCTCTCTGTCCAATGCTTTTGCTAAGATCAGCAGGCCTATACTGAACAGAAAGACAAGAAATTAACACAACACACATCATACAAAACATGAACACTGCAAAATGACATTCAAATGTTTTACGGTATTATTTTAACCAAGAAGCAATACCAATACTACATCTGCACTGCTTATTAGGGCTACACTAAAATACATACTGCTACATAATTACTACGTCTGTCACATGTGCTCAGTGTGAACCTGCTTTCATCTGTGAAGAGCACAGGGTGCCAGTGGGGCCCTCATACCATCCTCATGGAGTCAGTTTCTAACCGTTTGTGCAGGCACATGCATTTGTGACCTGCTGGAGGTCATTTTGTAGGGCTCTGGCAGTGCTCCTCCTGTTTCTACTTGCACAAAGGCAGAGGTAGCGATCCTGCTGCCGGGTTGTTGCCCTCCTACGGCCTCCTCCACATTTTCTGGTGTACTGGCCTGACTCCTGGTAGTGCCTCCAGCCTCTGGACACTACGCTGACAGACACAGCTACCCTTCTTGCCACAGCTCGCATTGATGTGCCATCCTGGATGAGCTACACTACCTGAGCCACTTGTGTAGGTTGTAGAGTCCGTCTCATGCTACCACAAGTGTGAAAGCACCATCAACATTCAAAAGTGACCAAAACATCAGCCAGAAAGCACAGATACTGAGAAGTGGTCTGTGGTCCCCACCTGCAGAACCACTCCTTTATTTAAGTGTGTCTTGTTAATAGACAATAATTTCCACTTGCTTTCTATTTCATTTATACAACAGCATGTAAAAATTACCTGTCAGTTAGTCTTGCTTCCTAAGTATACAGTTTGATGTTTTTATGCAGTGTATGCAGTGTATATATATGTAGTTCAAAAGAGGACAAATTGTTGGTGCATGTCTTGCTGGCGCATCTGTGACCAACACAGCAAGTATCAAGAGCCACTCTGGGGTGTTTTGGAGGAGCAAGTCAGCAAACGTTTTCGTCCACCAGCATTACATAGTGACCTGGCCACTATCCTGCAAGAAGAATGGTTTAAAATCCCTCTTGCACTCACTGTGCAAGACTTGTATGTGTCATTCCCAAAACGTATTGACGCTGTATTAGCCGCAAAAGTAGGCTCTACACCATACTAATAGATTATTGTGGTCTAAAACCAAGCGTTTCAGTTTCATTGTCCAACCCCTGTATATATAGATAAACATGTTATATTCCTTTGCAGTTTTTCACTAGAGACACCAGCTAGTTTTACTTCCAATGTGGCCAATCAGAGATTGTTAATAGTTCTTCCACCAATCCTTAATCCTCCCATAAATTCTTGTATCATTTGTTCTCCTAGATGTTGAACAGACATAGTGAGAGCTTCAATCCTTGTCTAGCTCCTTTTCTGATGGTAACCATGCTGGTGTGTGATTGACTGTACATGCTATCCTGCTCCACACTGTTAGCTGTAGAGATTTCTGAGCAGTTAGACCAGATGTGAGTGGAAACCCATTTCAAGCATGGCTATCCACAGTTGTCGAATGCCTTTGTAAAATAGATAAAGCAAAAATAGAGAGCCTGGTTCTTTTGTTATGCTTTGTCCAGGATGATACAGAATATTCTAATCCCTCTTGCCTCTTCATAGCCTAAATTAAGCTTGTTCTTAGGCATTCTCTCCTTAAAGCTTGAAAATATTACTTGCAACACGATCTTGCTAGCATTTGAGACCAATGAAATGGTCCTCTAGTTGCTGCATTGAAGTAAGTCTCCTTTTTTATAGAGCAGAATGAAGACTTTGACCATTATTCTGGCCAGATTAAAATTTGCCACAATTCCATACAGAACTTATGAAGCTTGTTCAGTCTCATCTCTCCTCCAAACCTGAGCAGTTAAACTGCTATTTGATCTGGAGCAGATGCCTTTCATTTTTAGCAGATGCCAACTATTTTTAGTATGGACTGCTTAATCTCTTCCTTATGTGGTGGTTGTTCCTTTTCTTGAACATCAAGATAAGTATCTTGTCATCTTTGTCCTTGAAGGCTACAGTATGACGCTGGAATTGTTTGGTGAGCAGCTTCAGGGTTTGGAATACAAGCATGCAGTTACCTTTCTGTGCATTATTTTCTAGCTCAGTGCACAATGAATCCAACTCAGCCTGCTTATCTCTTCCGAGCATCTTCTGCACTACACTTCAATGTTTTCTATAATCACTTTGTTTTTGCGTTATGTTTCTTCTTTATCCACTCAAAGGTTTGCTGCATTTTTTCTGTATTGTCTCCTTAGCAGTTTTCTGCATGGCGTATAAGTGTACAGTCCTAAATCTTTATACTGTAAGGGTGAAGGTTGCGTCAGAAAAGGCACCTGGCTTAAAACCACAACAACAATTTAAGAGATGACGCCCAGTAGCATGTAAAAACCAAAAGATAAAAATTATTACAGTTATATACTGCTTGTTAATTAGGATGTAATTAATCTGCCTCCTAATTCGAGCTCTTCCACGTGTATCTGAGCTATTTATAGAGGCATAAAAGTGTGTTGTGATGACCAATCCATTTTCACTAACAAGGGTCTGACCCCTATAGTTTCTGGCAGCATAATCGAATTTCCCCATGAGTAGTCATTAATGCTCGGGCTTGTGCTTGGACCCTGTAAATATTAATTGTTATAATTACTTTTCTTCGTTAAAACATATGGCACAGAACAAACCATAAATCAATAAAACATGAAAGTGAAAGTGATACATTCTGCCACTGTGTCTGCACACAGCGGAATTGGCCCTCTGTTCAAATCCCCAATATCGGCCCATTTAAACTCATGGTTCTGCTGTGGCAAACTGTTAAACCCATGTGATTATATGATGACATCATGCATTTCAAAGTGCCACTTAGTGTCTATTTACAACTAATTTACTATGGGGTATGTCATAATGGGTTGCTGACAACTTAGAATGCATTATGTCATCACTAGACCATCCATACATGGTCACATACATTTTTACAGTTCATCACAGCATTCATAACTCAGTTACAACAGCTATGATGGACACAGATATTTGGAATAAAGGGCCGATCTGAATAAAAATGCGTCATATAAACATGTCATTCAGAAGATTCGGATTTGATTAAGCTCAATTAGAATGAAATTGTTTTCTGAACGAGAGAGGTGGTTAATGCCGATCATTATTCGGAAAGACATCCATGTTAAATTAACTAGACTGCGCATGTGTGGCAATTCTGCGATTAGTGGTTTGTTTATAGCACAGGCGGAAGTATTCCTTCTTCTGTGCTTGTTTTAGGGAAATTACATTACTGTGCATGTAAAATGCTGCTATTTCAAACTAAGCTTGGTGCATGTGTACGCTCTTCATATTCAGATGATTTGATTTCCAATAATAAAAAAAATTCGCATTTAAATATAGCTAATGAGACACAACACAAGGGGTTACCGATACCCCAGAATGCATGATGCAACATCCCATCCCAACTACCAAAACAGCCACATGCACCATAAGTTCCATAAGTTTGCCACAGGATAACTGTCCAAATGCTTGTGTATTTTATTGCCATTGTGCAAAATTAAACAATAACAAAAAAAAGTGCAATCTAAAACAATAAGGCCGGCTGCTCTGTACATTGCCTGAGCCACTGGCATGGTTGCCCTAGCATTAAACTACTAGTAGATTTTGCTTTAGATTAGAACAGATCTTTAGCAATTTTGCGACTTTATTTGTATTTATTTTTATATTTTTTATTTATTTTTTATTTAGAGGACGCTCGCTATCTTATTTTTTAACAATGTGTAACACTTTCAATTAATTTGGAGCCCTACTCTAACAAAGAAAATTATTTTTCATTCATTTTTTCCCACTTAATCCACGTGGGGTCACGGGCCAGCTGGTGCCCACTCGGCAACTCTGGGTTCAGGGACAGGAACAACCCTAGACACGGTGCCAATCCGTCTTAGGTCTACACTCACAATTACACAATAGGGGCCACTTTAACCAATAAACCTAGAATACATGTCTTTTCAAATCCGGGAGGAAACCTGAATGCGCACAATGAGAAAATGAAAACTCCACACACAAATGAGCCGAGTCGTACTACCCGAGTCCATCTCTCTGTGAAAGGGAATGCATCAGTTTTATAAGAGGGTGAAGAGCACATCAGCATGAAATAACTCAGATTAATAGTGGATAAAGCATTTTGCTTTGCACCAAATTCGATTACATTGCAGTTTCCCTGTGTGTCATTGCTTAGAATCACCACAGCAACACTGCAGAGAGCTCTCTCTTACTATTTTAATATTAGGTTCTTTTCATTTCACCCCTCATTTTAGCCTTTTAAATGTGCTGTTACTCTGATTAATAATATCTGTATCGGTAATGACTTGAAACAATTTTAATATTGCTTTTCCGCTGAAAAATAGAATATATTTTATTCATTTTCCGTGTAAGGGGTGGGGAGGCTCATTATGGGCCAGATTAAAGGGACGCAGTGTCACCCAGAGGTGGCCATCCTAGTTGTTACACAAAAAGCTTTGCTCCTATATTGCCTGCTGCTCCGAGCACTATATAGCGTGCCATCGGAAGTACTGGAAGTACTGCAGTTGTGCTTATCTCTCTCTCCAAGCTTGAGATTTTTGATTGAGAGATGGCAGACCCAGTGCTTAGGGTGGGATAGTATCAAACCCATACATTAGAGACAGAGACTTCTGCGGCTGTCTCTAGATGGTGGGCTCTATAAGGAATTAGATACCACCGTCTGCCACCAGAGGGTGTTACAGGTGCCCCCTGTTTGGCGCCCTGATTGGCACCATGCCGTAGGCAGTGGTAAAGGTAGGCAGCTTCACATGACCTGATGCCAATAAGGCACAAACGGTTGCACATTGGTCTCATTCTATATAAGCAGTCCAGAAGCGGTACTTAGCGTCACACCATTATTAAACTGTTGGAGACAAAGATAGATCAAGCCAAATGGTGGTTTTTATTCTTATATTTCCCATTTCTTTTCTTTCACTCCTTTCCTTTCCACGCTGGCTACCGGTGTGACTCTGAGTGTTCTGTGAGCAGTGTTCCAAAGAGCTGGCCATGCCGTTCACTTATAAACAGCGTGCAGTTTTAGGCGCTGCCCGCTTCTAGGACACATTTATTTTCCGGAGCACTTTTGTTTCATTTCAGTTGGTTTATTTTTACTGTCTTTAATTCAGTTAATTATTTCACTTCTGTTTTGGAAATGTGGTTTTATAAACATGTTCCTTATTTCTTTTGTTCGAGTCGTGTGGTTTTAAATGCCTCCTTTGATTGTTCATATTATCTGTATTATTTTCTCTCACTTTTACTTTAGTCTTGTAAGGAGAGCTGCTGGCACACATGTAAATCTACCCCAAGGTAGGTTTTAGGCAGTTTGAGGTTAATTAATCTACTGCAGGTCTATACAAGTCATGGGGGTAAAGAATTATTTAATAAAAAAATTCAAAGGCAGATTTCTGTTATATTTTCTGCTTTTAACATCATTGTATCTATCTTTGCCAAATTTGCGAATCATTCTCGAACTGCTCACATCTGCTAAATGGTCTCATTATACTTTTTTAGGTTTTTAATTAAAACCATCCAACCCATGGGTACATAAACATTATATTATATACACCTCTGTAAGACAATTCAAAGGCTCCCAATATGACTATGAAAACTGCTTTACCATGGTGATTTACTGACCACGCAAAATGAATGCTGCACTGTGGAATAGTCCTCTTGTATTAAACCTTGGTTAACTGCCTAATAAAGACAAATGTAGCATTTATAGCAGGCTAGTATTCCCGGAATGCTACAACTGATCCAGGGCCCTGGAACTCCATCACCTTTGTCTCTATAAGAAATCAGTAATATGATACCTTTATAATAGTCTGTTACATTGCATGCAAGTACGTGCAAGCAGGTAATAATGAGTATGAATGAGATATGTCGGTTTATACAGTATTTATCTTTACTTCTGTGTGCTCGTGTGATTTAGGTGTTTTCATCAAAAGAGCATAAAACCTGATTCTGAGCCCAGAATAAAAAGTCCTGCATTATGTTTGTTGATTTAAAATAAGTATACTCAACTGTGATTGGGATTTTAATCAGGGTTTTTAACAATATCAGCTTTCACATTTCATGATCCTTTTGCAATTTATCGCTAAATGTGCTTGTCCTAGTAAAAAAAATATTAAACAGCTTTTCTCCTTTCTGTTTTTATAGAAGATTAGTCCATAATTAAAAAATACAGCTGCACTTCGAGGTCTGATACCCAGGATGAGTTAGTGAGATCACACTAAAGCCTTTTATATCAGTTCTAAATCTTTTTAATCAGAATTGTGGTAAGGCTGTAGAGTTGATCAGAACGTGGTTACCCTTGCCTTATGCACCACTGTAACTTAAGCAGATGACTGAGTCCTCCACCTACTTTTACCCGGCAAGGGTAGGCACAACCAGGGTACCACTCTATCGTATGGCACACAGACGCACGGTCTATATTAAAGATAGATAGATAGATAGATACCAAGGCGTGCTGGGAAGTCAGCACAACTAAAGACGAAATGAGACATCGGTACAGAGACTGTTTGTGAAGCTGACATGCCCAGGTTGCACATAGAGTTCAGCTCTTGCTGCCAATTTTTAGCCTTTTGTTGGCACTACTCCAGCTCGCCTCTGGGAATACACTCACCACTTTCTTTCCATTTTGCACTTTTTTCCCTGAGGACTATAAGGCTAGCGAGGAGGAGAAATCAACTACAGCTGTGATAAGCAGCAGGGCACTAGGTATAACTCCACTATGACCATTAGAGCAGAGCTACAGTAGCTTAATATGGCAACCAAGGCAACAGTAAAATAGTAAGAAAAGCATTTATTAGTTCAAAACCCTTTGTCGTCAAGGATAAAGAACACTAGTTTCATTTTATCAAGTTATTTATATTACTTGTGCTTTGAGCTTAGAGATTTCTGGTGAGAACCGGATGAATGAATGTATGAATGAAAATAATAAATTGAAAAAGCAACAACCAGATTCCTTTAGTCTTTAACAGCATTTATTCTTACCGAACTAATGCCATTTTTTATGTTAGCATCTTGTAAACACTGATAGTATATAGGGTGGGCCATTATATGGATACATACTTACAGACTACACTTTTGATGGATCTCCTGTAATAGTTTACATACTACAAGTGTAAGGTGGCATGATTATGCTCTGGAGTTATGGACCCTAGGGCTGCCAGCAAATTGAAACAGCCAGCAGTCAAAGTTGCATTTATAAAACACTGCCTGCAAACTTAAACCAGCAAATCTGTCACTGACGTGGGTAGTCAGCTAGATGATCTACATTGTTCCTGTCCCTGAATCCAAAACTATGCGAAGCCCAGACTTTTGAAGGAATAACCCATGTCCAGTCCACGTAAACCTAACGGTGCAAACAGCATAAGTCGTTTATGCTTTTTTAGCAAAGCTAAGAAATTTCCCAGGTGAGGTTTTTACATGTGTATTTATGTGTTTTAATGGTCCCAATTAATAATTGTGTTAATGGTCCATTCAAGCATTGAATGACTTCAGCAGATGGACATTTTCTAGCTGCCAAGACTTTAGAAGTGCCGAAACTTCCTTTCAGACCACTGCAAACATAAACTACTATCTACTATGACCGTCCTCATCACCATATCACACTTGAATCGACTCTCATGAATTGAATAAAGACATCATTCAATAACCATATACCCTTGCTAACAGCAAAACATGAACAACCGTGGTAAAACAATACCATGGTAACTACTGAACTAGATTTATTTTGTTTATACAACCTGATCCATTTTAGTGGTTCCTATTCAAAATTACCACCAATATCATTAGCTTGTTCAGTCTGATTGCTAGCCTTCCAACCTCCCTGTTAATTAATTACACAATGAAGATCCAATGGAGTCCTAAGCAGACATAAAAACATATAAAATAGTGTTTATCTTGAAGACGGTAAAGGAAACACTGTCCTCCTACAAAACTTAGTGGTGTCACACTGCACACTGCAGATGTATTCTCAAAGCAATCACTTTTCAGAAGAACTGAATTATATATCAAACAGTGTTGTTAGCCATCTTACCAGCACAATAGGATTGAAATCACTGACAAGAATGGGTTTGTCATACCTTCACTGAAAAACAAAAATCTTGACTACTTACACAAACAAGTCAAGACCAGTCAGACGGGTGCTTGACTTCTCCCTTCTACAAATGTATCACTTCTTACATGCTGGGCTCAAGGAATACTGTACTTAACGACAGAATCTTTATGCAAATATTTGCTGTGCAGAACCACGTCCAACACCTAGAGATAATATTTAAATTGACCTTCGTTCAAGCCATAAAGTGGAACATTTGGTAAATAAATAAACCAATGATCTAACCCTTAGCTGGCCCTGCCAATCAACATTATATCCCTGAACACCTAGTCGAAAGATGTTATACTGAGCTCACACTGTTCTGTACCTTTGCCACAAAGCACATGTGAAACCTACATCAACAAATACTGTTTATCTTACATGTGCACTGTAACCTCATGCACTACATGTGGTAAAGCCACAAGATCCATAGACTTGTATTTAATTACAGTTGCTTTAGTCTGCCCATTTGTATACTCATACAGTATTCAAACATACATATTCAATAGGCCATATAAACATTTATAGAGACAGATCATAATTAATTTTTACTCTTGAACTTTTAATACAAACAGTTTAATCTCAAGTGGCATTAATGGCTTGGAGATTTAAATAAACACTACAAGTAATTTTCTAATGGAACATGATTGTCATTCTGAATCACATTGCCTTTTTTGTCATCTCTCTGAAGAACAATCTATTTTTACACAGGTGCATTCTTAGAAAAGCTGATGCAAATAATTTGCAAATCATCTTAGAAATACAAATTTCCCATTATTTAAATTACTGCCAAAAAGGTTCGTGCCATACAATTTATAAAACTTATGTAATTTCTACATTTATAGAAATGTAATCAAGTCGGAATACATTTTCAGTAAGAACAAGCTCGTACGTTGAACAACATAAATGAACAACCAACCACAGATACACTATATTACTAAAAGTATTCACTCCCCTGCCTTGACTCAAATATGAGCTAATCCATAGGGTTCAATATGACATCGGTCCACCATTTGCTGTTATAACAGATTTTATTCTTCTGGGAAGACTGTCCACAAGGTTTAGGAGTGTGTTTATGGGAATTTTGAACCATTCTTCCAGAAGCGTATTTGTGAGGTCACACACTGATGTTGGACGAAAAGGCCTGGCTCTCAGTCTCCGCTCTAATTCACCCCCAAGATGTTCTTTTGGGTTAATGTCAGCACTCTGTGCAGGCCAGTCAAGTTCATCTTTATGGACCTTGATTTGTGCACTGTGCACATCATGTTGGAAGAGGAAATAGGCTGTAATGGAAATTCTAGTACACAGAGACTTTACAGGGTCCAGCTCCAAAGTGTTCCCACAAAGTTTGGAGCATAGAATTGTTGAAAATGTCTTGGAATGCTAAAGCATTTATACACCTGTGGCCATGGAAGTGATTCGAACACCTGATTCTGATAATTTAGATGGGTGAGCAAATACTTTTGGAAATACAGAGTATGTCAAATGACTACTTTAGATAAGAAATTAGGTTATTGTTTATATATTAAATAGAAGAGTCATGTAGTCATGGATTTTAAAAAATAAAGCCAATTTTTCAACCAAGCCGATTCCAACTTTTTATGGCACAATCTGGTAGCTCAACGGTTAAGATGTTAGATTCTTGACCGGAAAGTCATGAGTTAAAATTCCAGCTCATGAAACCACAGTTGG